>JAANBA010000066.1:0-181621 GCA_014621435.1 Neopestalotiopsis clavispora
GCCAGGGCAGCATCGACAGCATGAACAGCAAGAACTCCGGTCTCCCCCGCCAGCGGCGCGGCCGCCTCAGCCCCATTCCCATCGAGCCGTTCGAGGACCTCGAGAGGCAGATGACACCGCCCCTGCCCGACTGGATCCTCAACGCGGGTTCCCGCACCAGCCTCACCGACTACCACCTGAGGAAACAGCGGGACAAGGATGGCACCGTTGATAGCGGCTTTGAGTCCTCGTTACATTGACTCGATATAGAGGCTCGCGACCTCATTGCATAGTTCCGCCTGCTTTTCATCTTGCACACAATGTGCAATTACTACTTTTCTTTTCTTGTCTTTCTCTCCCACGCCCCTATAGTCCAAGGCTATAGGGGCCCTCAGTTGGGATGTGTTACGAAACGGTTGGGTGATACCACTTGTCTTTTTTTCTTCTTTCTTCTTCACATTTGTTATTTTATTCAAAGCGTGGCGTTTTACGTTCGTTGATCGGGAACAACAAAAAAAAAACGGTAGACGAACTTGGGATCTCTCCCTCTATAGAAAGATCTTCCCAAGCTGGTGGGGCGCGGAGTTGGTATTGAATTGTTGGTTATTTTCTCTCAACTTTTCGTTCCTTCCCCCCCCTCTTTGTATGACTGGGGTTTTTGAAGGCTACTTTACTGCCTTGAGAAAGTAGTGCTTAAAACTTAAACTTAAAACAAGTCAAATATAAATCAGTAAAATTTTTAAAAGCATCAATGTTTTCAATCTGCTGTGAATATGGTCCATTTCTAGCTTGCAACTGCACATGTTCAGTCTTGCGCTGCTCCAATCGTGGCGACGGGTATGTAATAGTCCCACATGTGAATGCGAAATTCGGACGACTAGAACAGCATACTCTAATACATGAACGGTAACAGGTCAAGGATGCTGGATCAAGTCGGATAAGACAAGGACCGAATTCGGGATGCCGACGGTCTCTAATGTGTCGCTACCCGTAAACGATAAAAAACTCCGAATAACCTTTTCCCTTGTCTGCAAGATGCTTCTTGTCCTGCAGGTCGCCATTCATGGAAGCCGAAACAAAAGTTTACCAGGCGAGAGAATCCTGAAGAAGCACATGGCAAAAGTAAGCTGCCTGAGGCCCCAATGTGTAACGATTAGGTAGACCTGGGTGGAGGCAAAGCTCCATATACGGAATACTACGCAAAAGACCAGATGTGACACCGGTCAATGCATCAAGGCATCAATGTGATCGGATGGATTGGATTGATTTGATTGTTTATTAGGGAGGTAGGAGGTCAAGGTACATACATATAGCTCAGGCAGGCAGATCAATGTAAGGCAGGTAGGCGAATAGGTTAATACTATGCATGCATGTGTTTATTATTTTAACCTTGCGCCAGCCAATGGAGCGACAGAGATTCTCTTCCTCGTTCCCCACACTTCCCTCCAGCTTCGGCGCACCTTCAAGACGTTTGACTGCTGCCGCCCCGCCACGCCACCTTGTTGGAGCACCAAGCACAGGCAGGCAGGCAGAGCAGAGCAGAGAGAGAGGCGCTTAGCTCCTAGCCTGGGCCCCGCGACACATCATAGCTGCTGCTACCTGAATTCCATCCATCCACTCACTTGCAGCGAGACAGAGAGAGAGAGAGGGCTGGTTCTGGGTCGGTTCGTTCCCAATCTTGTGACAAGGCAACGCCGCTTCCATTCTCATCGTCAATAGCTACACTAGAATTACTACTCACCCCATCTCCTTCTTGACGAACTTCAACTCAACCACACACACAAACACCAACCCGTTCGTCACCCTTTGCCCCGCCCGCGCCAAAGGCTTTCGACGCAAAGGTTTCCAAAAACCTACTACGCATTACCGACGACCCTCCCAAACCGAGGCTGGCGAACAGATAAATAAACCCACAGCATCGCCACTCTTCCACCACTTCATCACACCGTCCTACATTGTCGACAGCCGCTTCTCGAAGCTGCCACCAGTTGCCCAAGATGAAGGTCACCTTCAAGGTATGCGCTTACCCCGCCGTCCGCGCCAGCTGGAGCTGCGCATCACCTCTGATCCCCAAGATTTGCTAACCTTGCGGCTCGCCACAGGATCTGAAGCAGCAGAAGTTCACACTCGATGTCGAGCCCACCGATCTGGTATGCCATCATCTACTCGCTTCCATCACCCGAGATAGACCCCCGACGCCTTCAATGTCACCTTTCCATTCGCATTCGAGCCTCTACGCAAGGCAGGAACTCGGCGGCGCTTACGCTGCATCCATGGCGGCTCTGGTAGCTAACGATATTATCTTCAACTAGGTATCTGCTGTGAAGCAGCGCATCTCGGAAGAGAAGGGCTGGGATCCCAAGGCTCAGAAGCTCATTTATTCTGGTGAGTATTCACGACTATCACTTGGCCGAGTTGGCGGCTGTTCTGACACTTCTTGCTTGTAGGCAAGATTCTCAAGGATGACGACACTGTCGAGTCCTACAAGATTGAGGAGAAGGGCTTCGTCGTTTGTATGGTGAACAAGGTATGATTCAGCGAATCCCGCGCCGATATGGCATAATGATCCAAAGCTGTGCGCCCATGCTGACTGTATTGGAAACGTAGCCCAAGCCAGCACCTGCCGCCGCAGCTCCTGCTGCCTCTTTCAGCACTCCCAGTGTTCCTCAGACTCCGGCTTCAGCACGCACCGCGACGCCTGCTGCTCCTCCCGCGCCTGCCCATGGCAGCGCTGCTGCTGCACCGCCCGCAACTCCCACCCCCGCTGGCGCCACTGCTTCAGAGTCCTCGGACAGCTCGATGGCCATGGGCGCTGCTAGAGCCGAAGTCATTGCCAACATGGAGGCCATGGGCTTTGAGCGCACACAAATCGATGCCGCTATGCGCGCTGCCTTCTTCAACCCCGACCGGGCTGTAGAATATCTCTTGAATGTGGGAGATTCCCTGGACCTTTAGCTTCGTAGGACCTGTAATGCTGACTCGCTCAAATTCAGGGTATCCCCGAGAGTGCTCAACAACCCGCTGCTGCTGCCCGAGCACCTTCCGCACCAGCTCAGCCGGCCGCCGAGCCTGCTGCTCAGAGCGGTGGCGATGACGACGGCGGCGTCAATCTCTTTGATCTCGCCGCACAAGCTGGACGAGGTGGTTCAGGAGGTGCTACTGCAGGCGCTGGTGCTGGTGCTGGCGCAGCTGGTGCCCAGGGTGGTCTTGGCAACCTCGACTTCCTGCGCGGAAACGCTCAATTCCAGCAGCTCCGCCAAGTCGTTCAGCAGCAGCCTCAGATGCTGGAGCCTATTCTTCAGCAACTCGGTGCTGGCAACCCTCAGCTTGCGCAGCTGATCTCCGCACACCCTGACCAATTTCTGAACCTGCTCGGCGAGGACGCCGACGATGACGCTGCCCTGCCTCCGGGAGCTCAGGCCATTAGTGTTACCGAAGAGGAGCGCGAGGCTATTGAGAGAGTAAGTTCTAGCTTGGAGTATATGTGTGAATTGTGAAAAACCTCTTGCTAACGAGATTTAGCTGTGCCGGTTGGGATTCACCCAAGATCAAGCCATTCAAGCATACTTCGCATGCGATAAGAACGAGGAGCTAGCTGCCAATTTCTTGTTCGACCAGGGTGATGACTTGGACGATGCGCAGAACTAATGGACCTGAAAGTAACGATACTGAAGTCCTCGCGACTGTTGCCTCCGCCGGCCCATCGCTTCGGGCGATTTGACGGCAGAGAATGATATCCTTGCATTTACGACATCTTCATCCACTCCATATTGTTCACATCGCCGGCATGACGATCGGCATCAACTCGAGAAGTGATGGTTCCTGGAAGGGAGGGGAAAAAGAAGACGCCATGGAAACGAATATATCGAGGCCAACATCCTCTCCATGTTCCAGGAAAGAAAGAAGAGTCAGCATTATAGCTTAAAATGATATCTCGTGTCACAAACCGATTCCACATTGCAACTCCAGACCTGGTTTCTGGAAAAACATGATATCTTTCGCCGTTTTGTCTTCTTGAACGAAGCTTGTAAGCTTTCTATGATACGTCATAAACTTGTTCGGTTCTATCTACTGCTAATAGAGAGTGCCTGTCACATCTTTGGATTCGGGCAATAACTGGCCGTCCTTTAACATGATATTTGCATCTAGGCCATTAACGAGCTCTGGGTACTCCTTCCAGAACTTCTCATGGAGTACCCACGCCCCATGATGCATGATATATGTCTCAAATCTCTCGTCTATAATAAACTCGCCGCCGTCTCTCCGATGAACGTAATTGGTTGTCTTGAACTCCCGACTTAGTCGTTAGGTAGATGCAAGTAGAGAAAAAACTTTTTCCAGATCGTATTGCGAGCCCAAACGGATAATATTCTCGCGCATGCGTGGCCTGGGTATTATATCAATTGGAAAATCATGTCGCTGCACAAGTTGCCGTGGTGTGGGGACGAAATAGACTGGAAGCATTGCGTAGCTAGCTGGACATCCACTCATGATCCACTGGCAGGAATGAATTAGTGATACATTATAATTGCCAAGATGTAGAGGCAGGCAGGCTTGGACAATCAACCTACACGGGTGTAATAGTAGCCAACCCATGACAAGGCAAATCTCTCGACGGGTCCGGTGAGATAAGCCGCCATTGAAGTCGTAACAAAATTGGCCAGCGGATTCTTCGAGCCGGGGAAAAGCAGGTCCAATGCCCTGGCATAACGTTCACATACGATCGACAATGTTCCGTGGACCAAGACTTACTTTTTCAGTTGTGTGAATGCATCGATGAAGAGTGGAGGTCGTTGTTGTTCGGACAATTTGTATTTCGTATGGAGAGGATAGCGTCGCCATCTCTCGACACCCAGGAGATACCCGAGGAGATTGGCCGACGTTGTGGCCATGTCGTCAATGGGCTTTTCACGACGGGGCGCCGTCGCTCGTGCGATTTCGTTGCCTGCGGACGGCAGTGCTGTCGCCACAGATGTTTGAGTATTCGACGGTTGCTGTAACATTCTTCTGACCGCTGCCGAGTCGCCGCTCAATGCGTTTACGTTGCCGACAAGTCCCGCGCCCGACGCCTGAGCAGACTGGGTAGGCTGCAGTGGCATATGTTGCAGTTCAAGCTGCTGAATGATCTCTCTCTCGACCGCATTGACCACAATTGTGTCTTGCGTCAGATCGATATTGTCGATTTGCTGGCATTGGCGCTTGTCGCTTTGACTGTCCGCAACGCTTCGCCCGCGCTGGCGTTTGCGAGTCTGTGATACTCCCGGCACAGACGATTCGGCAGCATTGTCTAATGCATTCGATTTCGCGCGGGGTGGCATGATTAGTCGTAACAATTAGAAAACTGGAGACTTGGGATCTCTTCTCCAAAGGTATCTATAAGAGGGAGTTTATAAACTGATATATATCTTGAGGATCACCACACGGCTCAGCTGGTATCGCCCACGGGCAATCTCTAGCAACCTTAATTATTGCAAAGTTATATTGCAGCACGGAGGCTGAAACACTTTGGCTGCCTTGAGCTTAGTAGCAACTGATCTATAAGTTCGGACCTCACAATTACAAATATCGGCCGCCCGGTAAGGGTTCGTATCGCTCACCGAAGAACTGAAATTGACCCGCTTCATCAGGATGCCGAAACTCTACACGGGTTCAGTCTTCAACCCAAACTTATAGCTGTCCTGTTACAACGATAGTCGCTGATGCTCGACAACATGAGAAGCCAAATGTAGATGCAATCGGCTCGCCAATGACTTGATCACAGTTTGGAGCTAGCTACAAGCAGTCGAGAGTTATCTGCCATCACCTTGGCCGCCTCTTCAACCATGTCTTCTACGATTTGTTTCGCCGGGAGTCTAGTATTAACCACAGCCGCCACCTTTCCCATTAGGATCGGCATCTCCTGGATGGAATCGTCATCAGGCCGCTGCTCGCGATCGTGCTGAGCAGCGATAATGCCCTGGGCCTCGAGCTGCTTCATCTCGGCCTTGCGCTCGTCCTCCCACTGCAGCAGGTACGGCGTCGCCAGCGAGTGCAGGGGCCGGCCCGTAAAAATGGTCGACCGCACGACCTGCCCGTGCTGCGCCCCGCGCACCTGTTCCTGGTGCCACTCGGTCGACCCGGACTCGTCGCAGAGGATGAAGCGCGTGCCGACCCAGACGGCGTCGGCGCCCAGGGCCAGCGCGGCGGCGAGCGAGCGACCGTTGTAGATGCCGCCGCCGGCGAGGAGCATGACGGGCTGGTTGGTGTGCGGGCTGACGCAATCGCGAATGGCCTCTTTTACGGCGGGTATCAGGACCGACGTCGGTATGTCTCCGGTGTGTCCGCCCGCCTCGCCGCCCGTGGCGCAGACGAGGTCGGCGCCTAGCTTGGCGGCTGCGGTGGCGTGTTTGGGGGCGCCGCACATGTTCATGTATAACACCCCCGCGGCGTGGAGCTTCTTTACTACGTCGATTGGCGGGACGCCTATTGCACATACAAAGAGGGTGGTTTTCTTTTCAATCATGATGTCGACACATTTGTCCAAATTTCCATGGAGATAATCGTAGCTGGAAGAGTCACCAGTGTTAGCATCCACAGTCGCTGGCATTACGAGCAGGCTTTCTCTTACTTCGTCTTGCGCGCACCACCTCCGACCTTGGGAATCATGAGATCCACGCCAAACGGCGCGTTCTTGTCGTGCAAGTACGACTTGAGCTCGTCAATGGCGTCCGAGAGCTGCTCGGGGGTATACGTGCCCCCGCCAATGACGCCGAGACCGCCGGCATTGGTCACGGCAGCGGCTAGTCGAGGACTCGACGTGCCATTCATGCCCGCGAGCACAATGGGATGTTTGATTCCCAAGAGTTCCGTCACTGGAGTCTTGATCTTTGGTGCTGGGAAGAACAAACATGTCAGTATTGGTCGAGTTTGGGCTAATGGGGTTTGACGACGCACCGTATTCAGACATGGTGATTGACTTGATACTGCAATACTTCTCGTTTGCGAAGACGAGAATTTCAGCAGGAAACACTCACATTTTGATTTCTTTCGAGATGCAATGTCGACCATTACCCAAAGCAACATGTTTTACCTCGGCATCCATTGTCATTATACTTTATAGTACAAGTGACTATACCCTGCTGTGAGTAGCTCGAGCGGGGTCAACGAGAACCCTGGGGCTTGGCCATATGGTCAGAAGCGTCGACTGTCAGTGCTTAATTCAGGTCCTGGTTTGGGGAATTGGAGATCACCATGCAAAGATTTGTTAATGCCGAATATCCAATTGGGCCGAAACGTCAGGTATGTGTGTATGATTGCTGCATGTAGATGGCGCTTGATCTTGTGGTTTATAGTCTCTATGGTCCACAACCACCAAGCCCTGTTGACAGATAGTTGCCGTGTCAGTGTCCTCGACAGTCGAGTACTTCCGCCGATATGCGTGGCGAGGAATTTCCATTTATGGTCGTACATTGTTGTAGCTTGGTCAGCCACGCACATGCATCATGGGGCTTAGCTGGGTGCCATTTGGGGGCCACGCGCAGCCTTGCACTTGCCCATCCCCAATGTTAGGCTCGCCGCTTGCTGCTACATCTATTTATTCTGACTGATATACAGTATTCATCGTATGCTTGTAGCAGAAGGTGTCAAGCGACAGAGTCAAACACAACTATTCAGCAGAATCCCAATCCATTATCACAAAACTCTTCACGATCTCCACTGACCATGCGCCTCCTCCAAGCAGACACCTGGAACTCGCCCTCTGGACCTACCATAACCGAGTTCAAAGGAGAAAACATACCCAAATATGCCATTCTGTCTCACGTTTGGGGAGAAAAAGAAGTCACGTATCAAGATGTCGAAATGGGCATCGCCAATCAGATGCCAAGCTTCAAGAAGATCGAGTATACATGCAAGCAGGCCCTAGCCGACGGTTACGAATATGCCTGGATTGATACATGCTGCATCAACAAAGCTAATCCAGCCGAGACCTCAGAATCAATCAACTCCATGTTCAAATGGTATGCAAGGGCTGACACCATATGCTATGCGTACCTATTCGATTGCCCGGCCGATGCGGATGTACATGATCTCATGTCTGAATTCGCCGCATCGAAATGGTTTACAAGAGCTTGGACGCTGCAGGAGCTAGTTGCCCCCCGTGAAGTGGTGTTCTATAGTCAGAACTGGGGAGATTTGGGAAAAAAAACATCTTTGTCCTTTTTCATATCGTTCATCACAGGTATCGACGAGGATATGCTGAACGGAACTGTCGTCCTTGAGTCTCTCAGTGTGGCAAAGCGCATGTCGTGGGCGGCCGACAGGCAGGTCACCATCCCAGAAGATAGGGCATATAGTCTGATGGGACTTTTTGATGTCAACATGCCCACGCTTTATGGGGAAGGTGAAAAGGCCTTTTTGCGACTGCAGGAAGAAATCATGAAGTATTCGGATGACCACTCGCTGTTCGCCTGGTTAGACGACGAGGCCTCGCCCGAAACGGAACACGGCTTGCTGGCAGATAGTCCTGCGCACTTCAAATACTCGCAGGGAGTAGTACCCTATCAAGACTTCGAGCCTCGTCCACCCTACTCCCTCACCAATCGAGGTCTACGAATATCTCTCCATCTCGTGAAAGGACCACGTAACACAGCCACAGCAGCCTTGAACTGTGCGGTTCCGCCAAAGTACGAGAATGGTACCTTCCTTGCCTTATATTTGAAGGAGACATCACAGACGGACAAGATATATACACGAGTCCAAATCAATCAATATGCCAGTGTACGCGAGCGAGGTGATTCACAGGAGATATATGTGAAGGGGAGGAATAAGACGATGGGTTACTTCCTCCACCATTATTTTCAGTTGGTAGATGGGCCACCGCCAAACCAGTACCTGGCAGTAAAGCTGATAGAAGACGTGTCTCGCACAGAGCAAGATCAAAGGCCTCCAGCTTTTTGCTTCCCTAGCAAAACACACTGGAAGCCAGAAGATTGGCCGTCGACTTTGAATACAGTCAGGGTACCGGGTCACCTGTCCGCCGGAATCGTCTTCCGTCACAGCAGTGGTCAACACATAGTTGTTATGTTGGGGACTGCACTAAATGGGCTTGACCCTGTGGTTGACGCCTACGAGCTGCCTCACAGCACCAGTCATGCCGGCGTGTCTCAATTTCCATCGTTTGACGATCTACGATCCAGCTTCTTGACCCCTTCGGCTGTGTTCGATGTTCGCCCTCCCTGCCATCATGTCCATATCAAAGACAAGCCGTTTATTGAGGGCAATACCAAGTGTCATCTAATAAGCATCATCATTCATCCTCGACACAAAGATATCCTCAAGGCCGGAAATGAGTTGGAGAAAGACGCTTGACAAAAGAAACGGTGCTCTGAATGAGCAAAAGATTCACTGAAATACACCGGATACCAATTAGTCCCTATATGGTATGACAGTATACTTGTTTGAGACCTATTTCGTCGCCCCGTATTCTTCCTTGTTTCTTGCTTTAGTAGGCTACCTTTAGCTAATTTGTTGTTTGTAATTTCTTTGTTTACTTATTATAAGAACCGTAAGGAGGAGTCAAAGTGTTCACGCTAATGATATGTGCAATTGAAATCAACATCGAATTACTGAGCAGCCTGTATTGATATATAATGCTATTGTCCATATACTGTACTTTCTCTCGTAGTGACGGCTAATTATACCCGGCGTGCGCAGACAAGCATCTCCCCTCGTAGGCGATCCGGGGTAACCCCACGGTATTACCCCTGTTGACTCCAACATTTCTAGCATAGGCCTACACCTCACTGGAACCAAGCGGGGGACATCATAGATTCATATTCTCACCCCATGAAAGATGTACCCCCCGTTGAGTCAGGTGCGCAGTCCAGTCACTGATGCACTGAACGTTTGATTACCGCAGATTCTCTAGTAGGTAGAACTGTGAATCATGATAACACAAGCACTATTCAAGTCTGCAGTTCTCAGAAGCTCGAGGGAAGTTGTCCTTGTAGTCTTTGCCCGAGTACTTGTCAAAGTACGGTTAGCTCAGTAGCCCCCCTTGCTTTCAGTAGTTGCGTTGTGCCACAGTACGCAGTATGCATGAAGCTCCCACTTATTGAGACTTGCCGAGGCTCGGTTTTTGGTGATCCCTCGCACCCCAGGTTTTCTGTATTCCTCGACATTTCGTGAGCTGCGAGACCGCAAAATCAAATGAAATTTCTATTCTAGTTTTTACGATACCGCCGAATTCCAGATCATTCATAATGGCAGAAATTTTGTCTTCGCCACCTCCGGCATCGACATGTTTCCAGCTGAGTTATCCGCGGCCGTTTGTGCTCCTAGTCACCATTAACCGCGAATCCGCCATGAACTCGATACCAATGCGCGGCCACTGGGAAGGCCAATCTATCTTCGAATGGTTCGACAAGGAACCGAGCCTCCGAGTGGCCATAGTTACTGGCAAGGGCTCGCGCAGCTTTTCTGCTGGGGCGGATCTCATTGAACAGAATAACAAGAATGCCGATAAGAGTGCGCGCACACAAACAATACCACAGACCATGCCTCCCAGCGGCTTCATGGGTGTCAGCCGCCGCGTTGGGAAGAAACCCATCATTGCGGCCGTCAATGGTTATGCTCTGGGTGGCGGGTTTGAAATCTGTCTCAATTGGTACGTCAGTCGCTCAGAAGGTCGTTGGATCAGTGCATCTGGCGGATTAGTAGAGATTATCGCTGACTAGTATCAATATTAAAGCGATCTTGTACTTGCATCGCCCAGCGCAACTTTTGGCCTGCCCGAGGCGAAGCGAGGCTTGTATGCCGCGGCCGGAGGCTTGCCCCGTGTAGCTAGAATCTTCGGCATGCAACTCGCCAGCGAGATCGTTCTGGCCGATCGCGTCCTTTCGGCAAAGGAGGTCGAGCACTTTGGTTTCGCAAGAATTTCCAAGTCTCCCGAGTCCCTTCTCGAGGAGGCGCTGGATCTCGCGGACAGGGTGGGCACGTTATCCCCCGATGCCGTTATTGTGAGCCGTCACGGGCTTCGGCAGGCATGGGAGACAGCAAGTGTCGAGAGAGCTGCGCAATTGACACATGAGAGATACTCTGATGGAATTTTCAAGGGGGAGAATTTACTTACTGGATTGCAAGCGTTTGCTAAGAAGCAGAAGCCCGTTTGGGTTCCGTCCAAGCTGTAAGCGGACTCGGGGATCGATAGACTTCAGGATTCCATACAAGGCCACTGTCATTTGTGTGTCGTATATGGCTACGTAATTGAATTCTAGTTGAATTGTATATAGCCAAGTATGCCCTATCGTAATCAGAAACTGTAGACGCAATGTAAAGCCTGGCGGAGACTTGGAGACACTGTGGAGGGAGCGGCCAAGGGTGTGCAAATAGTCATGCGACGGCGCTAAATCAGCATCCTGGACGAGTATGCACATTCCGATACGGTCCCACGCGCTTGGCAGGATATGAGTATCCTAGGAAGTATATGAGGAGAACCTGTAGTGCTGCCACCACCATTTGTGCGTACCACAGGGGACATTTTCGTCACAGCATTTCCTCAGTAAAACAACACAATGAGTGAACGTATCTACACTTCCAAGCACATACCAGCTATTGTGCCGGCGGAAACTTCGGTCTGGCAGTTCCTGCTTCGTACAGATGTAGACGATATACCCAAAGACAAGGTTGTCTGGCAGGAAGCGGAGCATCCAGAACGCACCATTACCTATGGAGAAGCACCAAATATCTTTGCGCGCGGCGCTGCTGGACTTCGAAACACTCTCGGGCTCAAGCCTCAAGACACGATATTGATTCTGGGGGTAAATGATTTGAACTGGGTCACACTAGCTCACTCTGCAGTCTGGGCGGGTATTGTCCCTGCGTAAGCTTCATCCGCGCTCCATTTCATTTTTCATGGACTAATTGCGCAAGACAGTGGAGTGAACATTGTCGCGTCTGCATATGAGCTTGTGCGCTACATTACAGTGACCGAGTCAAGAGTGGTATTCTGTGATTCATCTGCGATTGGAAAAGTCCAGGAAGCCATCGCCATGTTGCCCAAGAATTATGCCAAACCAACCGTGGTGGGTCTCGGTGAGCGAGGATCATTATCACTCTCCGTATGACTCTTTTCCTGTTGCAGAACCCAAGTGTGGAACAAAACTAAAGATAAATGTCTAGTTCCCGCAAGACTTTATGGGGGGAAAAGAGCCTATACCCCCTGTCGACCTTTGCGGCCAAGATAATGGAAAGTTTGTCGCGGGTATATGCTTTAGTTCAGGCACGAGCGGGAAACCCAAGGCTGTTTTGCTCAGTCATCGCAACATATTGGCCTACATATCGGGAGCCCGCACGACCGTGCCCGAGCTGGCAAATTTTAAGGAAAGAGAAGTCTTCTATGCCCCATGTGAGTCGTCCCACTATAGTCTTCGTTATGTAAGGCCGGTAACTGACTCTCGACAATTTCAAGTGAGCCACATCTATGGTTTCATTGCAGCGCTCTTTGCTCCGGCTCTGTCGGCCATACAAATGGTGCTACTGCGAAAATACACCTTTCGAGAGTACATATCTGCTTGTGTTACCACAAAGGCTACCGTGCTGCGCATGGTCCCCCCGACTGCCGTGGCAATGGCTAAAGATCCTTGGGTGGCGCAACAGGATCTTACCACCGTCCATACGATATTCTGTTCTGGAGCGGTCCTACCTCCCGAGATCATTGCCCGCTTGGAGCAGCTCATGCCGAAAGCGTCGATTACGCAAGGTTATGGGTAAGCCTACGCGGGTTTGTTGATGCTTGATGGAAGCTAATTTGTTCAGAATGAGCGAGGCGACTGTAACAATGCTAAAGAGCTCCTCCGCCAAGCCAAAAGCTGGCAGTGTCGGAAGGCTGGTCACCAACGCGTATGTTCTTAATATGACCATGGCTGTCTATCAAATTTCAATAATTGACTGGTTCTTAGTGAGTTGCGAATTGTCGACGACGACCTCAAGGATGTAGCGCCCGAAGCTCAAGGCGAGATCCTCGTGCGAGGCCCTTCTGTGTTCATGTAGGTCTTGACCGCAGTCTTCTCGGAGTTCAGAGCTAATCATATTGGATGACTAGGGGCTACAAGAACAACCGAGCAGCGACATCAGAGGCGTTTCCCTTTCGAGACGGATGGCTGCGGACTGGTGACGTGGGGCGCATGGATTCAGACGGCTTCCTCTATCTGACCGATCGCAAAAAGGACCTCATCAAGTTCAAAGGGTAAGATCGACCACAGCTAGGCTACTCACTTGAAACACTGCTGATGATTGGCATTTCAGGCTTCAAGTCCCACCAGCTGAGCTTGAGGATGTTCTCTTATCGCATCCCCTCGTTACTGAAGCCGGCGTCTGTGCCAAATGGGACGATGTCCAAGGAACCGAGATACCTGTTGCGTATGTGAGCTTGGCCCCGACCGTGGCTCCTTCAGATCGAGACCACATTCTTGCCGAGATTAAAGAGCATCATGACAAGCGAGTTGCACCTTATAAGAAGTTACGAGGCGGGCTGTTTCATCTTTCACCTCTGCCCAGAAACCCTACAGGCAAGCTTCTTCGACGTGAATTACCAGCGAAGAAGGAGGCTGATGCAGCAGCACGACAAGCTGCGGCGAAGTTGTGAAGAAAGTGCGAGTCTGGGGCAGTGATGCTCGAGTCTGCAAATACTAGTGGATGGCGATGGTGTATGTGAATGCAAAAACATGTCGAGCTCCGGTAACATGCACTTGTAGCAGAAGTACTAGCAAGTAGCTTCCTAATCGAAGGGGTAGTAACAGAATTTAACTCCAAAGGCTTCTAAAATAAATAGGTGATTAGTAGCTAAATGAGTTTATATACTGTAGAGGTGACTAAGGAAGAAGAAGCGAAGACATGAAAACCATGTCAGCCTCCATTTCCGCAGCGTAAATAATGATAGTACCTTCCCAGACAAAGCATCATTTGAAGTGAAGTCTCAACCTGATGCATTGAGAAGGCCTCTACTCTAGCTTCCGAAGTAGTGTCGTCATTCTTGCCTTTGAGATCGCACTTTCTTTCCAGTTCACTCAGCACTGAGAGTCGCGGCGTCGATTCCAGCAAAGAACAGGAATATAAGGCACGTTTGACTTGCACCGCCCATCTCGCTTCCCAGATAAAACCTGGCAAGCTATTTTATCTTGTTACTGCTCTTAATCCCGTGAAAGAGATTTCTCCGTCATTCCATACAATACCAAGTTTAACTTGCATCACGTTCCATCCCGCTACATCGGCTCTTTTGCGACCAAGCAATTTTCGTGCAACCCGATACTTACGGCGATTGAAGAGCGGCAAACTTGGGTCGGCACAATTACCCACGGTCAGGTAAGCTGCTTCGACATCTATTAAAGCTCTTGTAGTCACTCCACAGAACTGATTCGCAATAATAGAAGAATCTCGAGATGTCCGTCATGGTTTCTGGACCCGATGGTCTCAATGAAGACCAGCTCACCGAGGCCCGCCGCCTCTGTGATGAAGTCAAGTCTATGGCCCCGCGCTCTGACCGGAAAAACTCCAAGACCTACGAGACTCACAAGGAAAAGGAATTCCAGGAAGACTTTTTGCGCTTCGTGTTTGAAGACAATTGGAACAGCTTCCGGAAACCTGTAGTCTGCACCCCTTGGAAGGCCAAGACCGTGGAGCAGTTCGCACTGGCAGTTGGCACTTTGCATACGAACCCCGTACCGCCGGCTCAGGAAGACAAGCGCAAGTGGAAGATGATCAAAGTACCCACGCCCAGCAAAGGGATTCCATCAAGACCTGCACGCAAGCCTGAGGATGCCACGGCATATTGTCAACCCGTGATCGAGGGAGACACTGTTGTCTTCAAGATTATCGACGCCCATTCACGCATCTATTCCCCTGATGATGTGGCCTGGTATGGGATGGGGCTGACTAACGAGGTGAAAGCCGAGGTTTCTATGCACCACGATGACTTCGAATTCCGCCTCGTTGGAAACTACAATACCTACGCCGCAAGAACACGCTTCCAACACTATCTGTGGAAGCAGAATGTATCGGAAAGAGAGGCTAGCATAGTGGCAGTACCTGATCTGAAGAAAATGTCGCTTTGTCTCCCGGTCTTCAGCAACATGTACTATGTGGCCAGGACTGTTCGCAGACTAGCAAAGCTCAGGCGTCGGGAGAAGCGTTTGAATAGTCGGAGTACTAAAACTGTATTGTCCATGGATGCACCGAAGATTGAGATGAGAGCGTCTGGAAGCACGAGCAACAGCAAAAGCTGAGCCATTCACGTTGATCTCCATGTTATCAACATCCCACAGAGTCGGAACCGACACAGGGCAATTACAAACACCAGTATGCCATGGGTTGAAGGGAGACATAAGGCAAAGTTTCCGCCTTAGTGCTAAGCAGGACATAAGAATCGGCTTCCAGCTTTATCATAAGTCATAAATTAAAAAGCCTGACAAGCGGGAGCTGGGTTGAACTATTATTATTGAGATTCAGTTGAAATTAGCACAACATACATTGCTCGCAATTCTACATTGCTAGTTCCATACGACGTTCTTATGAATGTGAAATCAGAGAAGCATGGTCATGACATGAAAACCCCTGCCCAAATTTGATTCTTTTTCCCGTCTGCCAACTCAAGAAGTTCTATGCCTGCCACTCAGATTTAGAATCAAATGCACTCCATGTTACTAGAGGCCAAGCTACGTATTTAATATGTCTGTCTCAAAGTCCAGCTTGGCGATTCATTTTGAACGCATTTATACCTTCTTTGATCGATTGGACGTGGCCTTGCCGACCAATACACTCAGTAGACGGATCTGACAGCTGCAACAAAGTCCATTCGTCAGCATGATTGGCAATGAATCTCTGCCCAGTCCTGGTCAGCCTTCCAATGATATGCCCAAGCCGTGGGATACCGTAACGGTCAAAATCAGCAGTGTAGCTCTTGATCCATAGTTAGCCGTGCTTGCTATGTTGATTTAAGCATTGACTCACCTCTATTATAGCTTCACCTGTCGCGTACTCTAGAAATTGAGGCGCGGATAGACCCTCCAAGTGATGCGGTAAAGGGTTGCGGGTAGGATATTGCGATTCATCTTTCCTGGAATTCTTCGAAAGGCAAATCGCATATTGATGTGTCATCACTCCACCGTTGGCGAGTACAAGTCCGGTAGCGAAACGGCCTGAGCGCAGTTCTCGGGTCATGGCAGTAATTGCCTTCGCGAAAAATGGTCAGTTCTGCATTACTTCTAAAAACAGAATTAACGCATATGTATACTTACATGCATGGAGTAATTATTGCCGGCACCTCCGAAAGAGGTCAACCCGCCTAGTAAGGTGATTGGTTTGACGCCACCAGTCAAAGGCAAGCCTAAATAATGGCAGGCCAGTTTTGGTACAATGGGGAAGCAACTTTTACCAGGTTAGCATGGTAATTGACAAACCAGTGAGCGATATGGGGAAACTCACGAGTAAAAATCAAAGCAGTCAATATCATCCTTGGTCATCTTCGAGATCTCTAGTGTTGTCTGGATCGCAGCCTCCATGGCTGGGCTAGAGTAAAAGTTTGGGCGTTCCCAGACTTCAACGTTACGAGTAAGCAGGTACCATGACCACAGTCAGAACAGGAACTGGGAAGAAAACGGCAACTTACAATTGTCGCTGTCGTGCGTCCCTGCTCCTCCCAAGGGGTATACCCACTTGCTCTCGGGAATGCCCAGGGCCTTGGCGTTGGCTACGGATGTGATGATACAAGCAGCTGATAAGTTGACGGTATTGAATGCATTCATAAGGAGAGGATCTGTATCCATCAGCAAAGTTCTGAATCGCCTTTGGCCATGGCCAGTAACCGTTGCGGGCACTTACATGGGACAGAAATCATGCGGTTCTTTGGAGACGGCCTCCCGATTTCTTCTGCGCTTTTCGGCGCTCGACCATGATTCCAAGAAATTGGATTTTCAGTTGCAATACGGTCGAAATCTGCGTAGAGTTCTGCCGACTCGGCCGAATTGTCCTTCAAGCTCTGGCCCCGATGAGCTCTGAAGCCATTCTCGTAAAACGGATATACTTGCACGGGCAATCCGATAGAATGCCGAGTACCCACATCTATTCACACTATAGTCAGATCTTGCCATATGAAGGGGGCTGAAGATGAGATGCAATCTAGCGACGTACTGTTTCCGATTACAGACAGACCGCCCGCTGCTATAGGCTTTTCCGCCGGGTTTGGCTTTGGCCAGTCCGGTGGAGGCATCTTCCCAATCTTGCCCATGGCAGCGACTAGACAAGTTTGTTAGTAAACTCGCTATTTCGCACGCACTCATTCTGAGATTTGCGACTTGCGCGTAGCCAGACTTTCTCCTCCGGTAATGACAGCAACTGTGGAGTGGCCCAGCGCAACCCGCCGCGCCGCCTCATCGCAAATCAACGCGGGTCCGTTACCACCGTGCGGAGCCAAGTAAGTATGCCGCGGCGTCACCTTGAGCCTGTCTGCCAGGAGACCCGGGAGATTTGGATACGTCCAAGTCCAGGGAGGAACAACGGAGATGCTATCAATCTGGGCAGACAATTTGTCTCGCCTTTCGGCTTCGAGTCCCGTGTCTGAAAGCGCGGCTTGGATGGCTCTGATCATGAGCTCGGAGGGATCGTGGGCATCTTCAATTTCTAGCGACTTGTTCTTGATGTCGCCCACCCCGACAATCACAGGGACGTTGGTTAAAGAAGCCATTTTGGGTTCAGACACTGGGGCAGGTACGCGCTATACAGGTCAAGTTGAAAGATGACAAAAATTATTGTAAATCATGCATAAATCGAATATCGTAAAGAGCGACTAACACCATGTTGGTTGAATTCCTGTACCAGTGCTAGAATCCCTTCATCATGCATGGGAAGATCAATGCCCGTATGCTACCCATTCAGGAGCAAAATGTGATCTAACGTCTACGGAGTTGCAAGCGTACATGATTTTACCTCGGCAACAGCTAGACTATCCGTGTTAGGCGCTGCCATATGGTCAATTGGCAGAGTGATGTTGGAGAGTCAATACAGTTGATCCTTGGCGCTCGTGAGGGGCACGCTGGCGATCCTCCCTCCACTGTGGCCGCGGCGCGGGGTCGCTATGGTAGACCGTAGACGCGCGAAGCACCCCTGGCGTGCTTTCATTGCATTAAGCGCATCTGAAATCCGTTTCTTTGGGACAACCGGTCTCACTAATTTGGCCTAATAGCAATACATCGCGCGGAAACACATGCGATGAAATCTAATGCTAGAATCCAGATAACCTCTTAAAAATGCTGCTCGAGTTTTGTAACGCAACGGTTGCCATTGATGTAGCTGCTGGTAGAAATTCCATTCTACTGTCAGATTAGTTCCATTGGAGGATCGCTTGCATCATAATATACATAGGGTTTCTCACACTCCGGCATGAATGCATCCTTGATTCGACCATAACCCTTGACAAGATACTTCGGGGTGCCAAACTTTGTTTCTTGCCCAAACGGGTTCATGCCTCCATAGTACAGAAAGCTGTCCAACTCTTTGTCCACCCAGATCTGTCGAAGTCGCTCTATTAGATGGGTTTCAATGCTGAGCCGAATACTGGGCTTGTGTGCCCTCTCTTGCCAGTCCAGACTGTCTCGTGCCTGATTTAGAAAATCCCGAAAATTGCCAGCATCGTCCATAAACTCGAGCAGATTTAACTCCACTGTACGAAGGGTCTGAGGTAGATGTGCCATTAACATCAACAGGTCATGGTTCGTGACATAGAAGCGGGACAAGCCAAGATGCTCGATGCGCGAAAGGGCGGTGTAGGTGAATATTGTTTCGAGTGTGACATAGGTACCGTCGCATTCATCAACTATGCTCGTTCCGATGCTCAAGTGCTGGAGACCTTTGCCATTGGCAGCACCAGCTAGTGCGCGCTTCAGAAGCCCGCTCTGGAATACTTCAGCCTGTCGTTCATGGGGATCTACCATGAGGTCGAGGTGCAGATGTGCAAAGTTGGGTCTCGCCAAAACAGTCTCAAAATGACGGAATGTGTTATTCTCGGCCTCAAATACTAGTGAGTTCAGGCCAGTTTCTAGCTGACAAGCGTCAACTCGCAAGTCAGTCACCCTCCCGTGGTCCTTGTTCTCAGCTAGGACGCGTGTCACCACGCGAAAGCCCTGCCAATCTGATCCGTCCTCCTCCCACTCGGGGCAGTCCGGCAGGTAGTGACCTACAACAGGCCAGCCGCGCGAGATTGGGAAATTGAACCCGCGGGGGAATGCACGTATCATTGGGGTTTCATACAACGGAGAGAATAGTCTTCCGTACGTAGCTGGCGTGATGGTGATCCTCCGTAACGAGGGGAACGAGCCTACAAGCAATGTCAGGATTTATGGATGATGAGAAGGACAGATTCTAGAGCGACCGACCGACATGATCTTCGAAGGCTTGAATATGTGATTGAGAAGCCAGAACTTCACGCTGCTGCCGAAGCAACTCTTGGTAGTGTGTCCAGCAAGCCTGGACGGGCATATGCGAAGTCAGCTGCTCCGGAGGATGGTCGGATATGTCGACATCGTCATCTCCCATGGCTGACAGCGCTGACATGAGATCGATGATGCTCCTATTGCATGCCTTCTTGTACCACTTGGGTACATCGCCCTTCCAGTTGACTCGGAATTCATTCTCGCCTCGGTACCACTTCAAATTTTCTCTCGTGCTGCCTGTCCCATCTTCGTCTTCGCCACTGTCACCTTCGTCGGACATGTCGTAGTAGTCGTCGTCGCGCCGGTAGTCCTCCTCGTCTGAATCGTCCTCCGTGGGCCCTTCATACAGCGTGGCATCGTCCCAAATGATCTCAGTGATCTGATGCCGATAAACTTCGTGGTGCGCAATGGCAATGAAAGTTTCTACATTACGGGGGTTGGGTGAGATAAAGACGCGACTCAGACGCAGCGATGCTACTTGAGAAAAGTAACGACAAGTAGTGCGCAGGCTCTTGATGGTCTTGTTGTCGACCTGGTCGCAGATCGCTCTCCAAATTTTTGTTGGCAGCAGAAACAGGGGGCTGTTGCGCGGGGCAGCAGCACCCGTGGCTGCGGGGTAGTCTGGCGCCATCTGGAAAGAAGATTACCGATGCAGTGGTATGCTGCAGATAGGCGGAATTTGGTTGGACAGAATAAATTTGTCCCTGGGAACCGCCCAGTCGGTGGACTACCAGTGCGATACCGTGAAAATTCAGTACTCAATGTCAGCCCCAGCCTGGGATGAGGGTAACAGGCGGGCTCAGTGCCGTGAGACTTGGCTTTCTAAGCCTAGCCCCTGCCAAGAATGGACCATTCGTGAAATCGTGTGTACGCTAGTGGTGGTTTTCCCGCCGTTATTTGCCGAGCAGTTCAGGCCGTGCAGTTTAGGCCGTGCTTGATTTGATCTGAACTGATCCTGTCCTCTGTTAACCATCTCTGTATATACAACTCTTCTGCACATTTCCAGGCCATAGACATGAGCACATACCAGACAGCCGAATCTCCGTGTCATGTTCCTAAATTTTTGGCAACCAAACGTCGTGACTCAGTGAAAGAAAGAGCCAATGGCGTCTGTGGTCAATTGCAAAGGTTGTTAATGAAACGATGCCGCCGCCCATGGGAAAAAAAGAAATCAATACTTCGCAGTTTGCTTTTCTTCACGAATGACCATTTCAAATTTACCAAGATCTTACCAAATGAAAACCAAGGAACAGGTGACGCCTCTATAAAGACCAAACATCCCATGAGAATGCAATATAAGTAATACTGAGTGTCGCCTACGCAGGTTTATATTCTTCGTTCATGCACGCCCTCGTGGAGCATGTGACTACTTTGAGCTAGGTCTGAAGAAACATCGCCATTGAACGAACGTGATACACTCATGAATTATGTTAGGCAGGTTCCCCACTTATTTATGACCAGGTAACAATTGGTATAATGATTAATTCTAGAGATGGCTATAATCAAGTCCCAGCTGCCTCCAATTTGAGCTCCATGCTTCATTCTCATCTACCCTGGATGTGCATAAATCAGCGCTTAAGCGCAAGCGTAGTTCTAAGTCTTACACCAACAGACAATCACCCTAACCCTAAGCAAAGAAGCGCAATAAGCTACAACGGGTATGAAAGAGCCCTCTCTTTCCATTTCACACTCGTTGTGAAAGGGGACATAGATTTCGCATACTATCCTTCCACTTGATCAAATTGTCCACATCGGAAAAATTGACCTCGAACCTGCTGGTGATATCAACTTCACGTCATTGATGAATTCGTGCGAATGGTCTTCGAAACAATTACAGGCCAAGAATGTGGCACAACTGTGAAATATGCTTTCCAGGTCCAGGTCGTCGTGGGATCAACTTGGCGAATGTCATAGTCTCTGACCAAGGTTGCTGCCATCTTTGACAATTGCACCTTGGCTAAGTGCTGCCCCGGGCAGGAATTGTACCCCAGACCAAACTATTCAAAGGAGTCAGGGTTTGGGCCGCAAAAAACAATGGCAAATATAAAACTCACAACTAGCCAATACTTTTCCTTGGACGCAGCATCGTCGGCGAACCATCGGTCCGGATTCCACTCACGAGCATCGGGGCCCCAGCATTCCTTTGACTGTTGCATTACACTGTATACATCGTCAGCACGGGTCCAGTGTACGCTATTCAAGGGGATGAATCCCACTCACTGGAGGTGTATAGACAACGTGGTGCCTTCAGCAAAATGGCGACCGCCGATAGTGATGCCACCTTTTGGCGCCACTCTGGGCAAACCCATGGGCGTGGGTCCAAACATGCGCAGTGCTTCCTTGATACAGGCTTGTAAGAAGGGCAACTTTTGCGCATCGTCGAAGGAGACGACGCGATCGCGGCAACGGCCTTGGGCCTGAGCGGCGACAATTTCTTGCCGTGCCCGGAGCCATGAGTTCCGATTGCGTAACATGTGGTACACGAATGTCTGAATGCCGCCTTTTTCTCTCAGATCAGCGAATGGAACAAATTGAGAAGAATTGCCCAGGAGGATACTCACAAGACACTGTATCCGAGCCGGCGCCAACCGCGACGGTAGCCTGGGCCTGAATGTCGCGATCGCTCAGTCGATCCGGGTTCTCCCGTTGCGCCTTGAACCAGTGAGCCGCGATATCGAAGCGCGCGTCGGGATTCTCCTTGCGCTTCTTCATGGCCGCATTGGCCGTATCAAACAGGTGGCCCATGGGCATCAGCCCGGTCCAGGTGATGACGGGGTTGGCGACGAGCAGCACATAGGCCCAGATGAAGAAGCCCGCCGCCGCGACAAAGGGGTTGAGCACCAGGTTGTTGGCGATGGAGCCGCGGATATCCTTGCCCTCCTTGATGTAGCCAAAGGACTGGCTAAAGATGACCTCGCCGGCATTGTCGAACGCGGCATAGGTGAGGTACTTGTCCAGGTGCATCGGCTCCCCCGACTCGGCATACTTGTCCATCCATTCTAGCAAGAGGCTAATGTTCTTGTTCATGTATTCTTCTGATCGGAGAATGTTGGACAGGGAAAAGCCTGGAGCGAGCCACTTGGATCTTTCAATCTTCTCCTTGGGGTCAAGGGCACTCATGGGCGTCTCAAAGCGGTAATCGGGCACTGTGAAGACGCGATACCTTTCAATTCTGTATTAGCAAGAATGTCGCGTTCTGAACGATAAGACAGAAATTCATGATTGTACATACCAGTCAGCCTACATAACATCGTTAGCTCTGGCCAATAGGTGTGGTGTATTATGACTGACCTTTCTTTGAGGCGTCAGAAGTAGGGATCGGGGCCCATTTGGATGGCTGACGCTAATCTCGTTAGGGGCGATGCGAACAAAGTGGCCATACTTGTCGTGCAGTGCAATGGATTGCAGGTTCTGATCACCTCTGAAAATATGCACAACCTGCCAAAGCCGCGTGATTGACGCCCAGAAAGGGCCCGGGATATCGGACAAGGGAGACAGGTATCGACGGTACACGGCAATGCTGATCAATATGATCACCACTTGGACCAAAATGGCTGGCCAGGATAACAGAGGCGTCATGGCTGCAAACATGTCCAAGTTTGGGACTTTTCGACGAACCAGAGCAAAAACCGGGTGAGGCTCAAAATTGCGTACCATGTCCAACTGATATGATTATGAGATGGTAAGGTTACACGGCATGTTCCTTCAGAGGGTATCCACGTGCTCGCTGCAGGTGTGTGGCACAATGGGTTGTCAGTGGATACTAATTCACCCAATTGCCCGAAATGCGTTATGGCACCGCAGGTATTTGGCAATGAGGTTGTCTCTCTCTTTATTGGATATGTACAAATCTTGGCGCGCGGCCCAAAGACACATTTACGGAACAGTTATGTCTCGAAATAAACGGAAATGCAGCTCTATGCCTTTTCTGAATATCGTGCAGCACACTTGGTTCTCGCGCTTTTGGTACAGATACCCCTAGCTCGTATCTCAGTATCGCTCCGCCCAGGGTCCACGAGAGGGTGCATCGAGCCGGTGGGTTTCTTTCCGCGGCATCGATCATGCTTTGTCCCTTCTGTAGATTGGCCTCCCGTCGCGGCCTCATCGTTCCCATCGATATTTGATCCATTAGCTGGCAGTTTTGCATATGGGGTTATCGTAAAGTCCATCATCAGCTTATCCAGGGTCGGTCCACAGCTCGTTGGGGTGAGTAAAACGCGGGGACGGACCGCTAGACACTAACTAATGATCCCGCGTTTTGGGTGGTTTAGTTTCGCAATGCTTACTGTACTCTCTTCGCGCTCAGTGGACCACCGTCAAACGTTTCTCAATCCGTCTTCCCGTTCAGTAGTCTGCACTCGACAGAGATCAGAGATATTTTTGCCTCAAAGTGCCATCCGGCATGCGGTACGCGACTCGTGTTGGCCTCAATCGACTGGCCGCGGCCACTGAGACCCCATCATCGAACCCATGTGTCGTGCATCTTTTATCGAAACTAGCGATGCACACGCGCGGCACTGACCCAGCTCCGGGCCTTCCCCGAGATGGGCTTGCCTACCAAAACCCACTGGAGCCATCGCAGTCGTAGTGGATCTCGTTCCCCATGCGTAACGGTTTACCGCTTGCGGGCGCTTGCGGGATTCGAGTCGATGCAGGTCTGGGGTTGATGATATGACTGCTGCAGTTGATAGGAATTGATCCCAGGAAGCAGACACCAACAGAGAAGCGAGGCGAAAAAGCTGAAAGATTTCCACGGCTGTCGCTAGATGATTACACATATATGTGCAGGCGTGTCAATAAGCGCCCTGCAAATCATGGTTTGATGGATTGACGAATCTCAGTCCAAAACCATGACGAAGTGTCGGGAGTGTACTGAGTATTCGGAAACTCAGTCATGATGCGATTTGCGATTGAGCGGAGTGACCAAGTCTCACTGTTGGCCGTGGCGGGCGTGTTCTTGGTACTGCCGACAATAGCCATTATCCTGCGACTCCTCGCTCGTCGCATCGCCAATCGGACTCTGGACGTGAGCGACTACTTGATGATTGCGGCATGGGTGAGTTTACTCTAGAAGAATCTGGGGGGTTCTTCTACTAATTCGTCCAGGTGCTTGCTGTAGGCTTCCAGATAGTATGCTTCTTAGGTGAGTGTCGCATCTCCGTCTGAACCTGAGGATGATCAGGCCTAACACGATGCCACTTGCAGCTGTACTCAATTTTGGAGTAGGCTACCATGCCAGTGAGATCAAAGAGATGTATGGAGAAAGAGCGACAGAAGGATTTTCCATCGTGGGTTGCATTTGCACTATCTTGCTACTCAAGCTGTATTCTAACATCCATCAGTTGCTCTTCCCAATACAAGGGCTGTGGGCGTTAAGTTTGAGTTGCTGTAAACTATCGGTGCTGCTTCTATACCGAAAACTCTTCCCTGTCAAAAAGGTCATCGCTGCTGTCGACATTTCAATTGGATTGATCATCTTGTTTCTGGTCATTGCCGTCATTGGCGGTTGTACGATATGCCATCCATTTGCATACAACTGGGACAAAACGATACCCGATGGACATTGCGGCGACCTCATTGCGATAGTCAAGACGACAGGAGCTGGCAATATCATCACAGACGTTGCAGCGCTGACCGTGGCTTTGCCGTCCCTGTTTGCTTTGCGACTCCCGACATACAAGAAGTTGGTTCTCATGTGTACATTTGGCGTTGGTTTCCTGTGAGTATCATCTCGTTCAATATCCCCATGGTTCCCGTCAATGTACCGTTAGTGCTAACAACTGGTCTACCACAGTGCTGTAATCGTGAGCATATTCCGACTCGTCACCCTCATCAGCGTCGACTTTGACGATCTCACCTACACTTGCGTCGAGGCTCTGATCTTTAGCGCTGTCGAGCCGTCGCTGGCGATCATACTTGCGACTGTTCCGATGCTGAGACCACTTCTCGGCCGAAGCAAATACACTACTAGTGGTGACGCGAGAAACTCCACACCAAGATTCTCGTTCAAGTCACGAAGCACCCCAAGAGGCCCGAACAACTCGAGCGGGTTCGAGCAGCTGAGTGGCAACGCTTCGCAGTACGAACTCCGACCTGCGGGACCGAAACACGATGTGCATATTTCAGTAGATGTATCGCATTTGCGAAGTCCAGGCACACCAACTTCTCCTCTGGAGCGCAGAACAATCATGATACAACATGATTGGGAGGTACGACAGGAGACCGACACGGATGGCAAAGGCTAGTAGTATACTTATTGTCCATGAACCACATATACGTCGAAATAAATCATGATAACAGTGACCGCCCGAATGAAACTGCGTGTGATGCACGCCATTCGTGCGAAGACTCGTAGTATTCCTTTTTATCTATACGACCCGTCTATCTTTTCCAACAACTCTTTCCAGGATCCGATAACTCTAATGCCCCAGGCCCTTGGCTCTGGCGCGGTCTACATCTCTATAGTACCGCGCTGCGGTCTTCTCTCTCAAGCTGCGTCCGTATCTGGCCATGACGAATGAGCTTGCATTCCACACCAATCCTATTCCACCAACGATGCAGTAGACCCTCAGATATCCACTCGCATTGAGCCATGGAGTGATGCCATAGTTGATGGCGAAAGAGAGCGTATTCCGAATCAAGACGCACGTGGTCACCATCTGGCCAGAGAGCTCGGGATAACTCGACATGGCGTATCCCAGGGCTGTCGATACGCAAAGCGCGGCGTTGATGGCTAGTGCCACCTGGGTAATGACCAATGCAAACCAGTGGAGGTGGTAAGTGACACCCAGGCCATATAGGATCATGGCAAAGGGGACGAGGAAAACACTCGCGGAGAAGATGTAGAGAACATGTTCCGATTCGGAGATTCCATCGTTGCGACGCGCCAAGCGGATAGTCAGCATACGACCAACCTTTCCGCAGTAATATCCACTGCAGGTAAAATACGTATTAGTTTGAAATGAATGTTCCTGCTATCGGATGATGCTAACTTACCCAATGACTGTTCCGATAACGCCACCAGCGTAGGCGGCCGCGACCGTAGCAGTGCTAAAGCCGTACTGGGTGGTATAAACTGTACCAATCGTGGCATTCTGAACACCCTGCCACACTAAGGAGTTTGCTCCGTACATGAAACTGATGCGGGTTAGCAATGTCGGGTATATTGAGGTCATTGTCGTTGTCCGCGGCTATTGATGGAACTCACCCAGCATATACGACTGCAGGATACGTGAAGCCCTTGAATGGAGCTGCCATGATGTCCAGGAGACGGTTGGGTCTCTTCTTGTCCCTGAGGCTGAGCTTATCCATGTACGACTTCCTAGGCCAAACCACTTGGCCGACTTCGCGGTCTTCGGGAGTGGAAGGGGTTGCTGATGGCTTTTCTGACTTTGGATCTGGAGATGGCGCAGGCACGTCGTCTGCCGCCACTGCTTCCGGAACTGCATGCACTTGCTGTGGAGTGGTGGTGGTGGCCACGTGTTTGCGGTCATAGTTGGTCTCCTCCATGAGGAAGAAGCAGTAGATGAGGGCGAGACCGTTCCAGATGGAGCACCACCAGAGCGTCCACTTCCAGCCCATGCCGTAGTTGATGAAGCCCGAGAGCATGGGGGCCAGCTTGCCGGTCAGCGAGAGGGACCAGCCGTACCAGGCCAAGTACTTGGGACGCTCGTGCGCGAACCAAATATCGACAATGGAGATTTCGCACAGGGACTCGACGGGGGAGCCGAAGAAGCCTAGGATGATGCGATTCGCCAAGTAGGTGCTGGAGGTGGTGCAGAGAGGAGCGGTTGCCAGGATGATGATGTTGGTCACTAGGGAGAAGAGGTAGACTGGTCGCTTGCCGTACTGCAATGCGATGGCCTGCCAAAAGATGCATCCCCAGCCATAAAACAAGAACTGCATCGTATCATGGTCAGCTGTAAAGATCATTCATGTTCAATTCTAGGCATGCGCACCATGATGCCGGTTCCATTGTTGATATCGGTCAAAGTCAAGGACGTGGCGGCGCGAATCGGAGTCACGATGGAATAGACGGCGCTAGACGGAATCGCAATCATAATCGTATACACCACCACACAGCTAGTTGCCAGGATCTTGCGCTTCATGGTCCAGTTCAAAGGGTCCTCGGGATCTTCACTCGGCGCGGGCACCAAGATAATATCGCTCTGGCCCTTGCCGTCGGCATGCTTGGAGCGAATGCCGCCGTCTGTATCAATGAGACGAATGGTCCCGGGCGGGAGCTTCTCGTCGGGGGACGTCCCCAGCTGCGACTCCTTCTCCGACATTGCAAACGACAAAAACACAGACAAATCAATCCAAAGAAAGAAGTATCACTACGAATTGAGGTTGAATGGAGTCGCGAGCCGAATGGTTTTGTATTTCGGGAGATCAGCAGCTTGGCACTCTGCAGGCATGCTTATCATCAGAGAATCGGAAGCATCAGGGGTGGCATTGATTGCCCAGCAGTGAGCCTCGAACAAATGGTTCAACCACCACGCGATTGTACAACAGGCAGATCTCTCGTATCTGCGGGGTTGGGGGTAAGTCCTACTACTGACAAGAACAAGTCGTACATAGTAGCCGTGCCTTGCTGATCAGATTGAGCTAAGGACCTTAGATAAAGCAGGCTGCATTTCGCTTGGGAGCATTGGTCCTTTGAAGGGGGCGGAACCCCCGAGCGGAGCCCGAGTATAGATATGAGACCTTTGAGCGAGATAAGACCCGGCCACGGGCGCTGCGGCGCTCCGCTTTTCGTACGGAATAAATCTTAGCAGGCCGTCTTGGCGGCAATCATCATCGAGTTTACCACCATTGAGAACATTGGAACACCAATTTCGGACGTCATCGTCAATTTCATTTACGTAGAACTTGATATGTGAATAGGCTAGGTGACGGTGCAGCCATGTACGTTCCCAAGACTTGCGAGGGGCTTGAGATCCGGAGTTTCGGAGCCTGTGATAAGCCATGCCGGATCCGAGTCATGTCATCCCACCACGATGATGTTTCGGCAAGAAAACACCGGGTATGGCGTAAGCTATGATCCATTGGATCATAGACTGCTGGATACGTTGGATTCAGACGGACAACGAGTACTTTTCTTTCAGCGATTTGTACAAGATCGCAGAATGCCTCCCCGTAAACCTTTCTTCTTTCTCTTCCTTTTCTTTCAAACAGCGTGGGCATACATCCAAAGTCGTGAATGTTATGCTTCATGACAGGAAACACCCAGGTTTCCGGTGGCGGATATGAAAAACTAGAAACAGCTTAGGAAAAAACAGCACCATAATTGAGGACCATTATGTAGTGTACCTATATCCAGTGAGATTCAACATGTAGCATGCACATTATACCAATCTCAGTGAAGCGGAGCTTGTTGTTCTTGATCTCTCAAGCTCCTTCAAGGTCACTACCATGGATGCACAATTTCCAGTGAGCTGGACGGGTAGATACCCCGCACCTAGCGCACATGGACTCTCAAATGCGACAAAGAGCAGGCAAGAGAGCAGGGCCACAGAGGCAGACTTAGCGCCTGCAGAGGGCCAGAGCTACGCCAACGAATAGCTGGGCAATCGTCTCGCCGCTTGCTTCTCAACTTCAATCAGCATTCAAGGCTGTGGAATATTGAGCCACAGAATTATCTCAAGTGCTAACGACACACCTATTCTTTGCAGTAGCAGATCACCCTTCTCTAACTTCACCAATGACGGTAACCGTGAGGACGCGCAACAGGTTTCCTTTAGTTGCAGCTGCGCAATTTGCACGCGCCCTTTTTCCTTGTCGACAGTCCCTGCCATGAAAGTTGTTACAATTCCCTGCATTCGCGCATGACCTAGTTCCCTCCAAGATGGCGTGCAAAGGCCGAGAGTATAACCATCTAGATTAGGGTCTTCGAGGCTGTCAATACCAACGATACAACATGCAGGAGCCCCGAGGTCAACAGTCCTCTGCACTGCACATTTCGAAGCTCTGCTGATACCAAAAGATCCAAGCCCAGAACTTAGCGAGATGTGTAGGCCGCATTTCCGGCCCATGTTCGGGGAAAAGCACCCCAAATGCACCAATCTGAGATCCAATCGTGATCTCCAGCTGGTCGCGTCCACTTGCCCTCTTCAAACTGCCCGGCATGATCAGACTCCCAATGTATACTAGCGTCATGCATATAAGCTGGAGAGTGCTGCGATCCTTCAGCCTGATGTTGACAAAGCTTTGGTGATGGATCTCTGGAAGAAGAGGGGTACGATGAGATCGAATTCGCTCATACTTCTGTCGCTTCAAGTGTTCAGGTAATGCATCCTTCTATCGCACTTGCAGCTAAAGAACAATGGCAGACAACACTCCCGTGACACCTTCTGGGCCTCTGCTGTCAGATCTATGGGAACACCATGGAGCTCCCACCGAACAAGAGGTCTTGAACTTTATTACGCAAAAAAACCAAACCCATACGCCTCTTGAGACGAATGGTGACACGGCGACAGATCAGTGCACCTGGGAATCACCTCCGAATCGCCTTTGCTCGTCGTCATTTGGGGACAAAGGCATGACAGCAACAGTCAATGCTTATGGTCTACTGATGCAATTTGGCGACTATCTAGGAGCCGGAAGGTCAGGCCTGTTCTCTGCAGATCATGAATTTGTGGACGAGCTGTATCAGACTATAGACAGAGCAGAGACTCTCGATAAAGTCACCAAACAAAGTTCATTGGAAGATAAGAGTTACGGTATTTCTCTGGATGGTCTTGAATTACGGAAGGAAAGTGTGCCGAAGATGAGTTGGAAGAACTGGCGATGGCCTTGCTATGAATACAGCCCAGGCTGTTTCTCCAATCCCGACCTCAGTCTCACAGTCGAATGGATGGTACACAAGAAGATCCTTATACAAAGATGTACCGTGGACAACAAAGGCACCAGCATTTGCAAAATTGACATGAGCTTTTTGAAAGATTTGCGCATACGAGACCTTGATCATACAGGCAACTATGCTAACCCGAAACTGGTCCCTGGGGCACTCGAATCTGGCTCAGGCCCAGGTCAATACACGTGGCTTTGGCGAATGCCATACACTTTCGAAACAACTGGAAAATCAGGAGGAAAGTCTGACAATGATGTCCAAGCGAGACGCGAGATTGAAGAATCAGATAACGAGATGTCTGATCAGAAGCCAGGCAGCATGACCTCTCATCAGGATGAGAATGAAACGAACACTCAATCTATCACAACGCAAGAACACGCCGTGAAACGTTTGCAATACTTCGGACTTCAAGAAATGCCAGATTCGCCTTCAAAACCTACACCGAGGATTGCAGAGACAGAAGAAACTATACCAGCAAAAAGCAAAGAGACAACTCCAGAGACAAAGACAATTGATCCGTTCACAGTGGTAGTTGTAGCTGCGGTATTTGTAAATGGCAAACCTAGAAAATTTGGTATTCCTGAGAACCCTGGCTCACCCTCAACCTGGACAGAAACGTGGAGCGAACGGAGCGAGAGTGAACTCGAAAGGCCGCAAAGGCTGGAGATAACCACAGCATACCGAATGCTGTTGATGCCTGCTATTCAGGGCGGCTGGCAAGATCTTCTCATCTCAGCAAAAGACGTGAATATGGATCTGTTTCTGAGCAAAGACTCACTCAATTCGAGGCAGCTACTTTCGGTGAATCTGACTGATCTGCCTCTTTCTTTTCGTAGCTCGAACGATGTCACTCAAACGCCTGGTGACCAGCCGGTGAGCACGACAAGATATGATGCGCCGACTAGCGGCGAGGTTCCACAGCAAATGAAGGTTCTCTCAGGTCTACCGACCAACCTGTCGTCGCCATCTGAACACCTCAATTATGTGATGTGGAGGAATCTCGAACACATCCTTTCGGTCTGTTCTATCCCTGTCGGCCCCTCTATCGCGGACCGGACGGGCAGCGAGATACAGCCTATTGCGCTTACATGTGGAGATATGTCATTGCACCGTGTGTGCAACTCAGCCAGCTTGTAAGTAAGTGCTCATGGCAACTACATCACAACCAGCTAAATTTAAATGCAGTTTTGCGATCCAGTTCTTGTTAGAGATCGCCAAAAGACTCGCTCTTTTGGCGGAAAAACCTCAATGCATCAAGACCCTCCAAAGCCGAATACGAAGCGTCTGTCTAGGACATCTCAAATGGCTCATTGATACGGAGAAACCGGTAGCCGACTGCTTTGCTGCTAACTATTGGGTGACTGGCAAAGTGTACCCCGAAGAGGACAAAAGCGACTCCTGGCATGCTGATGATGGGTTAACCGACACGCCATTCCAGATAATCAAAGCCGCAGACACATTCAGTGTTTACCAAGATGAGGCTGCGAAAATTCTCTGCGAAAGACTGTTGAGTCAAGTTCAGAGCCCATGGCTAAAGCTGCTCTCTTCGCAAGATCCACGTGTTAAATTCGCTTGGCCGCATGCACGGGAGGAAAGTATCAATATCTTCCGATTGGACGATCATGTGTGGATCTGGAGAGCTTTGAAGGCTCTTGCTAGCATGGATATGTGGAAGACATGGACACGTGGATTCGATAATAAGAAGTACACAATTGTCGACATTCAACGAGAAATTCTTCAGCGATTTACTACGAAAACTGACGAATCTGGAAGAAGAATGTTAGCTGGTACGATCTCCCATCCGACTCATCAAGCTGTTTCCTATCTGGTCGAACTAATACATATGTATTTCACAGTCACACGTTCTGTTCGGGAGAGTCGTTTCTTATTCCATGCGCGTGACACGGCACTGTTCTACGGACCTAACTTAGAGTTCTTCCAGCTGAATTCATCTTTTCGTGAGCCCTGGGGTAACACAATTCATGCGCAGGCGTACCATGATGACAACCAAAAGATGCTATGGGACAACGCCATTCGGTATGCTTTAACGATCGCAGGGTCAGCTTCCGGCCTGAGGACCAACACATACAAAGGTGCTGCAACTCTTGTGAGAGATGCTGTAGTAACCTTATTTCAAACCACAAGCCCAAATGGATTCTTCCCAGGCCAACTGGATGAAAATGCAGGAGAGTGTCCTGCACCAGTTCTCTACGGCGAAGAGCAGTACAGGGATTTCTATTTCCACGCTCACTTTGAAATTTGCTACACTCTGCTGGTCAATCTCAATCGACTATGTGACAAATGGTTCGAAACGAGTGATGGGTCATACACGGACATGCCCAACGCAACGATCAGTCCCATAAGCCTGCCATACCCAAGCCGAAGCGCTGCAAAAGATTCGGAGACACAGCCCATCGTTACGGCAGATATGCACGAAGGCAAATGGTTACGGCAAGACGCCAATAAAACCAAAGACATTCGGATATCCATGAAAAAGAGTTTCCCTCGGGGAAGCTCATTGGACTCCAGAAAGATTGTTGACATCGACGAAGAATGGTTGTACGAATATCCTAGTTTCTTTGATAACGCCAATTCTCCACATGCCTTTGATGAGATACCAACCCTAATAGAGGACGATGAAGTTGTGAAAACAAGAATACATCCAGAGGTATTGGAGACCTCAAAAACTGGCAAGCTCGTTTTCAGCGACGGGCCTCTCGATTCAGCCGTTAAAGTTTTCGATGTGCCAAAGCAGAAACATGTTGGAAAGAGAAACAGGAGGCAAAAAGATTTTGAATCAGTTGTATGCAACACAAGAAAGGATCTGTGGGACAAGCTTTCAGGGAAGCGAACGGCTGAAGGTGCAAAGAAACGGCTTATTTTTTTGCCCGAGCCAAAAGTCAGAGATATGCTGATATGTTATCTGACCACACACATGAGCGAGCGAGCACCGATAGACTCGTTCTTTCGCAGCATGGGCTCTTTCGTCGACATCACGGGCAATATATACAACTACTGGGACACAGAGCTGGTTTTTGTGTTTCAAATCCTTGCTGACAAGAATGAACAGCCTCAACAAACTGGTCAGGGCTTTCATAGTGAGACTCCCATGCTGGGCCGGCGCAGGACAATGCGCTGTCGTCTTGGGTTCTTCTTCCAAGGTGACATATTCGACCGTCACTGGACTTGCCACGTCTTGGGTTCTGAGCATACCGGCATTGACTCGACACGCCTCGACTCAATAATAGATCGCACTAGCGATTGGAGGCAGCGTAAAGTGCTGGAGTTGCTCCTATTGACGGAGATGATCATAGAAGTGGAAAAGAAGACTATCGAACTTCTCGAAGAACATAAACTTGATCTCAGTTCAAGTGCCGAGTCATTCGCCACCTTGAGCAGCGAGGAGTATTTGAGAACAAGTCATAAACGATTGGAGGTGACGAAGGGATCACTCGAGTCGGTTGATAAGGACTTGACCAGCGTCTTCGACAACATGACCCGATGGGACAACAGGGAAGTGGAACGTGCACAGCAACCTCGGTGGACACGCAACGACGAACGAAAGTACCGCGAAAGTATTACCAGATTGCGAGCAGGCATTGTATATTCTCTAACGGATCTGAGACGCACACATGCAGATACCAAGGCTCTACGGGACAAGTTCGACCTAACATTGACCAGAAATCTTGTCAAGATTGCTGAAGGCCGAAGTCTACGTGAATCAGAAAACATGAGACTTTTCACCTATGTCACCGTTGTATTTCTGCCACTCGGCTTTGCAGCGAGCATATTTTCCATGGGAGGAACGCCAGAGACATCTCTACTGGTCAACATGATCATATGTGCGATCGTGGCCCTTTTCTTAACGGTAATCATGCTGATTAACGCGAAAAGACTCGCAAGCATGGCAAAAAGTGCCTCGGATGCCATTCATGAATACTCGAAAGACAAGATGGAAGCAAGCGCCATGATTAAGCTTCACAAGTCATCAGGCTATCAAGTTTCTCAAAAGACGCGTCGAGCCGGAACTGAAAAGTCGTGGTTCTTGTGGTTCTGGCTCAAGTACATGCTTTTTGAGGTTCCCGCCTGCAGGGTCATTATCGCTTGTCAGATTTTGAAACTTACGAAGAGTACTTTGGAAGGTCCCGGCGATACACAGCTACCGACTGCCACACAAGGCGACGTGGAAACTTTCGAGTCCCTACCTACCCAGAACTCAGTCGCCACAGGAGCTTCATCCCACTCATGGGCCGTTTTACAAGTACTAGGCGGTTTTGTTTGCTCGCCTCTTTTCGTAACCTCTTGGTTCCTGCAAATTGTCGCACTGAATCTCTTTGATCTTCTGTGCCTTTCCGTCCGTGAGTTATACGACTTTGAATGCGTTCTTGTACAACATAATTCCATTGACACTGGCTTACCGCGTACTAGATCTGCTATCTCGATTGATGTCAACATTACCATCGACCCAAATTGATACATTTCCGGCTATGTGGCTCACACGTCAAGAGCTGTGGCGACCTATCCGAATGCTGGATCAACGTGTCAAAGGGGGCCGGAACGCCATGCGAGAACAGGACAAGTCAGATCCACCGAAAGACGAAGGCCTGGAGACGGACAGAACCTCAGCAGAAGATATGGAATGAGTTATACCACATTCAGGGTTGGCTGGATGAGTTTTTATGACCTGTAGTAGGCTGAAATAACGAAATAACGAGAAGCCACGGGTAGTCAAGCGGCTTCTCGTCAGCTCAGCATCATGGCACAGATGAAATTATGGTAGGCAACATCATGGATAAGATTATCAATTCGACACAACGCAACGAAGAACATCGATGTGAATTTGAACCACCAAAGCTATCTTGCGCTCATAAGCTTTAGCTACTAAATGTCCTCGGAATCGTTCCAAATCAAAGCATCTACCCCTCAGTGCTCGTTCGGGCCAGCATCACAGCAAGCATTGGTAGACCATTCCTGCACATCCTCGCGTTCTGTGAGGGCTACTCATGGCAATCGTCAGCAACTCCTTATACGTGGTTTAGAGTCATGAAAATATGGTACCTGGGGCAGCCATGGCGGCAGCGACTGAAACGGCCAGAAGAGTGATGATGGATTTGAAGTTCATGGTGTCCAGAGGTGAAGATCCAACGTTATTGGAAGACTTTGTTTTGATAGCTTGTAAGGTCTTTGTGTTTGGGAAAAGAATGAGTTTGCAACAAATCTCATGTTGAAAGCTGGAATGACTCTAGTATTTATAGACTTCTTCCCACGGCCTGGTGTGGCGGGCTAATTTCTTTTCATCGACCGTTCGGATGACAGCTTTAGAATGCCATTTCCTCTTTTTCGGATAGACTACTCCAGCTCCAGGACTCTTAGACTGAACCAAGTTTGGGGTGTATCAATGCACCAGTCGGAGTTGAGAGATGGATGTTGCAATGGGTAGTGGCTGAAGGATTTACTTGGCTAAAGGATTCGCTGGTATGATACTGCTGACCTAGAGGGTAATATGACCCGACGATAATGGAACGTGCGGGTCATGTGTTAAGCGAAGCTGCGATAATGATCTGATTCTATTTTATACCCCAGGTTGTTTCTATAATGCGACTTCCTTCAATCTTGGTTAGTCTATCAGTTGAGCCTCGATGTAACGCCATGCAGGTGGGCGATCCACAATGAGACATACAAGGTATATTCACAAATTGAGTTTGGTTAAGTGATGTATGACAGCGAACATCTCACTGCAAGCTCACAGCACCGTAGTATACAAATTCTACCATGTAATTATTTACCGTTCACTATGATTTGATTGTCTTGAATCATAGGACCGACTTGGCCAAGGAATCAAGCTTATCAATCCGGTGCGCGACTCACCGCTAGCGCTGATCCTAAAGAATCCTTTGAGGGGAATCCATGAAGACAATCCATGAGGGCATGGCTGCACAAATATGGCACGACAAAATGGACAGGGCTTTCGGATGTGTCTGTGCCGGACTCGACTGACTCCACTCGGACACTCAAGGCAGCAAAGGTGACTTGCACCTGAGACTTTCCCATATCTCGAATTGTTCCTTTCGATCGGTAACTCAGCTCTCTCAATTTGATCGCAGATTGAGTTTCTTGGCCATGGCACTCTTTCAAAAGGCTGGAGGTTATGATCGTGTTCAGGATGAGGAACCCGCGAACCTTTCCGACTCGGAGAGCAGTGAGACGCTCCTCAAAGGTATACAGAAACGAAAGAAACCCCGGTCGCGTTTTGTTCCACAGATGAGCTGCAATGTCGCCGGTTCCATGACTCTTGGCTTGTGCATAGTGGCAATTGTTCTGGTCACTATCAAATGCACGATACTGTACGAAAGGAGAGGCAGCAATGCTCCCAGATGGCGACCGGCATTTTGTTGGTTTCCCTATTCATGTCTCATTAAACACTAAAAGCTAAGCATATATACTATAGCACCTTTCTACGACATGATGGATATTCCTATCATCACAAAATACGCCGACCACTCACCGGCGCCCAACGCATCAGACCCAAGACACATATACCGGCTAGACCCCAGCCCCGAAGTCGACGCAGCATGGACACGGATAGCTACGGCGAGTGCCATCTACCCAGTGTCAGTCGAAGACATAGCTCGAGCCGGCAAGAACCCAGCCTATGCCGTCGATGCGCCGGAGTCGTGGAACTATCCGCCCGGCAAGACCAAGATGATGGGCATCGAAGCCTTTCACTTGTTGCACTGTCTCAACGCCCTGCGTAAGGGCCTCATCACCAACTATGACTACTACTGGGGCTCTCACTACGGCTTTGCCCCGCCTGCCGTGTTTGCGCGTCATCTCAACCACTGCGTCGATATGCTCAGACAACATCTCATGTGTCATGCTGACCTCGTACCCTTCACCTTTGATTGGCGCATTGGACAGACTAAACCCTACGCTGATTTTGGCATCCAGAAAACGTGCATTGATTTTGACTACTTGCTCGACTGGGTGGAGGAGAACAAAGATCCACTGGCTGAAGAGCGAGTAAGTTTGATTTTGTCCTCTCAGTCATCCTACTTCTATGTACACACTAATGCTCATTTCTCAATAGTGGAGAGCTTTGGAAAAGCCCGAGGGCGTACTGCAGAAAGAAGCTCCGCTGAATCTGCCACAAATCACAAATGACTCTGTTTGGAGCAAGGATCACACAATGGTATTGGAGACCCTGGCCGGATTTGAAGGCAGAGATTATTGTCTAGGGACTAAGTAAGGCGTTTCTGGACCACAAGTAAGAAGCGAGGGTACATGTTGCCATGTCAAATAAGTAGAAGTGTTGATCGAATTCATGAACTAGAAAAAGTAGCTCCCGACTTTTTCGACAAAGTGATCACTTCCAATGCGCACAGGAAAAGGTCGGTCCCCTCCTCAGTCGTTTGCTTCACCTTAACCGACCATGCAGTCAACGAATGAGGGGCACTCTTTGTTGCCTGGCAAGAGATGAAACTGACTGGCCAACCACGACAAAGGGCCCGTTTGCATAACTTCCTCGTCACTGCCGCCCACCCAGCAAGGTGTCTTGATTCAAAATAGTCCTGATTTCTTTCAACCTGGTGGTGCAATGGTAAGCACCTCTCCGATAGGGCTGGCGAATTTTAGGGCGAATCAAACTAATACCCACTGGAGGTCTGTGTAAGAGAATTTCTGGGTTCGAATCCCAGCCAGGTTTCTTTTTCGCATTTTTGCGATTTGTCTTTTTCCTATTCCTCCATTTGCGGTATCCCATCAGACCACTGTCTGTGTTCCGTGTATTGAAATAGGGTTACTAGATAAGTGATATGGGGAAAAAAGGGAAGGTTACCTGCCTCTGCACGTGGATCCAGCACATATCTTGCTCGGGTCAACTTCGTCCCTCTCGAGACAGCAAACGCCGCCATCTTGCAGCCGTGCCGCCAATGCCCACTTGAGTGACCTCATTGGAGAAAAGTATCTATCCAGTGAAAATGTCACGCTTGTCTCAATGCATAAATGGCTTCTCTCCGTTCTTCGTCTTTCACGCTTTTTTTGAGTGAAGCTTAGATCTTGTTTAACCCCGCGTTACGCAAAGCTAAAAATGGTTGTTATGTCACTTTATTTCTCAAGAGTGTGAGCTCATCACACGTCTTCTCTCATGGATATTGTAAGAAATGAAAGATGGGTTCTTGGTGTGTTTTGTCTTTTTCTTCGACATTTGTATCTTCATCCTTCATTCTAATCTAATTTTGGCTGTCATTCGCTGCTTATTCCTGGTCTGGATTGCTTCTCTTCGGGATCCTGCTTCAAAACACCCCAATCATTTTGCTTAGATGAGCAATCAACTTCCTGCCAGATCCGCTGAAATCTATTCAACACAAGTGCATCAGGCATGAACGATGCTTGCAGTGATGATGCACCCTGTTCCACCATCTTCACATTCATGGTGGTAGACAAGTCACGCAATCTTTCGATGAACCATGATCTCGTGTCTCCTAATCGGTCCGCAGCGGCAGCGCCAACGGAAAACTGCCAAATCGGTAAATCGACTGTAGAGCACAGCCTGATATGAGGCTCTTCTAGTGCTTGTCTCAGCTCTTCTGCCAAGATGTCCAGCTTGTGCGATGTCTTGTCCGGCCATAAAAGCAAGAGGAAAAGTTGAATCGAGCGACGGAGTGTGCGGATATGGTGATCAGAAGTTCGTAGAAGAGCGTCCACTTCGGATTGCAATCGCTTGATTCGGGATTCTATCAATCCGTCCGTTTGGGATTTCGCTGTTGCTGTGGTCACGTGATGGAAATCGATGGCTTCACGGAGACGATTCACCCGGCAACGAATGTAATTGATGTCCAGTAAGTCTGGCGTATCCTTGTCGCATAATGCTTGGATAAGCTGTTTGTGCATGCCGCGTGCAGCAGGGATATTGTGTGCCATGGAGGCGCTGCTCAAGTAGTTAGTTCAGGTGACGCGAATACGCGATGCCACAAGATGCTTACTATAGTAAAAAGTCTGATAGCCAAGGCGGAATATCATTGTTTCCCGACGACCGCCTGAGCTTGATCATTTGGGCTAGCCCTTGGATGTGAATCTCCATTGCATTGACGTCGCTACCAAGGTGCTGAGGAATGTTGAGTTAGCTTGGGCTCGTTGCTCAAATTATAACCTTGACTCACTTCAGCCCAAGTCAGAGTGAAGACTGCACTCAATAAACCGTCTGTTAACCCTGCTGGTGTATTGAGCCGCTCATTAATCATTTTGATGGCCCTCCCCTTGCGTATGGCCGACTCGTGTGGCCCCCACATGCATCGATGGTGGGGGTCGTGCTTCAGCCCTATAGAGACAGAGGCTTCGACAAGAGCTGGCTCAGATAGGAGCAGATGAACCCAAGCGGTCTCGGCGGCAGACCCAGGCCCCCCATACCTTCGGGAAACACGAGAGGTCGAAACTTGCATAATACTGAAATCTGGTGTGAACAAAGACTCGGTAATGGTGGTAGTCTTTACTCACAATAACTGATGGAAGAGGTAGTATGGTTGATCAGGGTCAACAGAGGCTGATCAACATCTGGTTCGGGAGTAGGCGGCGTCCAGTTTTCGTCATGTCTGTGATTGGGGCTCTGTCTTTGACGTGACCGGGGCGATGGGCTTTCCGAGAGTGCGTCTGCAATATGCTTTTCGCGCTGTTCCATAACCAAGCGTTGTCTCCTTTTGGCAAAGTTCACCTTGTTAATGTGCGCTCTCATCCGTTTGGTCTCCGCAGCGCCCTGACTCGGAGCATCGCTCGTGTTCAGAAAAGTGAGCTGCAACCCCATTGCGTCCCATGTCGAGGTGCTCTCGGCAGCAGTGATGAGGTGGCGGACGAAGTCGGACGTTGAATGACCGGCTTACGGGTGGATGTCAGAGGATGCGGCTGGCACAGGACCCGCCAAGCGATCGGCAGAGGCTAAGATCTAGCGTGTCTATACCCTTTTAGGAAAATCGAATCTCTTGGCAGGGTGGAGCCATTCATTGACATTGATTCTAAATCCTGCGCATAGCTCCAAGTATAGATTTGAGACTGATGATCCAGAGAAAATGGTATAAATAATAGAAAGGGGACTGGACTCGGACCTGCTCAGTTATTCTTCATTCCTCGCAGTCATATCAAGCAATTCAAAGCGCAAACAGACCTTCCCCCCCTCCTTCACCTGTTACTCAATCTCATCTCCATGGCATCCACATCCACTAAAGTGATGCGAGCATGGCAGTACACCAGCGCCGCTGGTGGCCTGCACAAGAGCTTGACCCTTTCCTCCACCGCTGCACATCCCCGTCCAACAACACCACCAAAATTAGCCAAGGATGAATTGCTCGTTCGAGTACGCGCCGCGGCGCTCAACCCCATCGACTACAAACTCGCAGAGCTCCCCTACGGCATGTCGCGCGCCATGATCTCGGTACCAGCCAGCCCCGCCATGGACTTTGCCGGCTCCGTCGTTGCTCACGGCGCCGAGACGGCGTTTCCCGTGAAAGCCGGCGACTCGGTTTTCGGCCGTCTCGATCCGGGCCAATTTGGTGCACTCGGCGAGTTTGTGGTTGCAAAGTCGTCCGGGTGCGCCGCCCTCCCTAGCACAGTGAGCTTTGAACACGCTAGCGGCGTTGGGTCGGCTGGGCAGGTGGCCTACCGAAGTGTCGTGTACAATGTCCCCGAGCCGTCGCAAGAGGGGTCTGCGGCAAATGCCAAGTTTCGCATCTTTGTCAATGGTGGGAGTGGCGGCACTGGCACGTTCGCTATACAGATTGCAAAGCTACTGGGCTGCCAGGTCACTACATCATGCTCATCTGCCAATGTAGACTTGTGCAAAAGTCTGGGAGCCGACGAGATTATCGATTATACCCAAGGAAGCATTGTCGACACTCTCAAAGCGAAGGGTCAAGTCTTTGACCTGGTGATAGACTTTGTCGGCCTTCCTTACGACTTGTACAAGGCATCCGATAACTTCCTTGTGCCCGACGGCAAGTACGTACAAGTCGGTGCAGGAATGTCGTTGAGCGACATGGGCGATCTGACATCGCGCATGATACTGCCCGCGTTCTTGGGTGGTGGATCGCGCAAATTTGTTCTGGAGGCGGTTAAGAACAATTATGCGGAGCTGTCGCGACTTGGACAGTGGATAGAAAGTGGAAAAGTCAAGGTTGTAGTGGACGAAGTCTTTGCGTATGAGGATGCACCAAAGGCGTATGAAAAGCTAAGAACAGGTCGTGCAAAGGGCAAGATCATTGTGAAGGGTGCACCATAGCGATGCACGAAATGTTAGATTAGATTTTCCAAATTATTTGATATGATCAGAATATAAAGCAACTTGCGAAAAACATTAGTCCATTTCGTAACCATCGCGACAAAGTTAGCTTGCCCACCGTAAATTTAGCGCCCGCAGTGGGCTTAGTGTCTAGGTAGGCTTAGTGCTACACAACATTACCAGGCAACGGCATTGCGCAGAGCATTCAGTTGACCAACATGAGGTCTTGTGTTCCCGCCTGGGACCTTAACTCACTCAGATATTATTCTATTCAACTTGGTCGTGCTTCATGGTTCATTCTATTTTCAAGCTGATGACCGTCATAGAGAAGTCAATGCATTATTGTAACGACTCATAAAATCTACATAGTCTGACAGTTGTCGAGCTGCCATTCCACGCTAGCGAAAGACATTTCCCTCAACCTCATTACGTTATCTGGGACTTCCTTTCTATGTCTTGGTTGATCGTCTACTTTCGTCCGTGGAAGATTCCGTTCGATGGCGCAACGAAGTGCAAGTGCATCGGGTAGATAGACAAGGGCTTACATGCAAGCCAAGGTTCCTGGACATCGGCTCTTAATGGTCATTATTACTGGCGCAGCTTGGAAATGTTCATCGCACTGCCAGGAGCCCCAGCTAGGTGAGAGAACTCGATTTTCAGAACTCGGGCCATGCTGTGCACAAACCTGTTGTCTTGTACCAGCTCCACAAGATCGAGCCGTCCATGGTAAGCTGCCATAGCCACTACAGTAGCCTCTAAGCTAGAGCTGTATCTATGCAAGACATCTATTGAGCAATATATACTGCTGTGTTTGTGAGAACTACTTAACAATCAAGCCTCAAAATTCTAAAAATCCATGATTTATAATGATGGCATTTTTCCCAACAGAAACACTATCCTGATCTTGTCTTTCGTTTCCTTCCAATGGTCATCGGAAGACCTAGCTTTCATTACATTGGAGCGCATCGTGGCTTTTATTGCATTGCTACGGCTGTAGCTGGAAGGAAGAGGACAATATAGAGATCCGAGTGCGGCTGGGAGAGAGGCCGGATAACCCAAGTGGTCAGCGGCAACCAGTTACGGGACACCCATAACCTGACTTCGGCATTCAAGCCACTTTCCAAGGGTTCACGGTGATGGGGGGGGGGGGACAATACCCTACGACCTTCCGAACAGAGCTTACTCGTACTTCGTACACAGGTAAAGTTTACAGTGCGAGGGCAGAGAGCTGGCAGCATACATGGGCGGGATAAGCGATGTACCGTGGTAAGGGCCTCATTCCGTGCCACCCCACTTATTTGAAGGCTGCAACCTCATCCAATTGGCTACAATCACAGCCTGAGAGCAATTTGAGAGGCTCTTTACCTCTTATGGTATCGCTTGTCTTGGCTCACAGTTTACAATCGTGAAGCAAAGACTGTGTCTACTAAAGCTACATAGGTGGAAACTACAAAGGTGGAAGCCACATAGGTGGACGCTACATAGGTGGAAAATGCATGGCAATACAGGGTGATACTTGTATGTTCAAATCCAAAGATCGAGTAGAAAATATAATCAGGGAAGCATATAAGTATTCAACATTCCGCCACGCTTCCAGTTGAGGAATCTGTCCCATTTATCAACATCTTTGTATCCCCAGCTCAGAATTTTATGCTCTTTGAACTTTCTGATAATCAGAATGCCCAACCAAACACAGAGGACTAGTGCCTCAATGAAGTGAGTTATCACAATGTGCTTCATGGCTCGGGTAGAACTCTAACAATCATAAGATCCGAGAAGCACCTTTCTCAGAAGAAGCGAAAGGGTGCCCCCAAGGAAACCGGCCTTGAGAAGTAGGAATCAAGCTTGGACGTGTAATTCTATGGATCTGATCTGACGTAATTATAGTGGAAGCGTTCAAGATCAAAGCCATGTTGACCTCCAGCTTCTTGGAATCGGCTCCCAGTTCGAAGAAGCTCTCGCCACAATGGGAACTCGTCAACAGTACCCAAGTCAAATCAAAGACAACAATGAATTAATGGCAACAGCCTTACCTCAAGGACTTGGTCAGGAGTCAGCTGGAATGGTGCCAAATTGATTACATCAATACTTGTACTAGCTACAGCAAACTGTTGTTACCTCTGGGATATCATACGCTTTTCACCGCGCGTCAGCATTACCTTCTAGCGTAGACTCTGTGAATGATATGACAGATATTTTGCATCATCCTTGTGCCTGACCACCGAAGACTCTAAAGTCACAAAGAACCCATAGTCATGCAGCTGAAGTCAAAATTTACCACTAGAGTTCTTCGTGTCCGACCCAATGCTGTAGAGCCACACTTACATATCAGAACGTGTGAGACTGACTCTGACTGATCATTCAGATATATTCGGAGTCATGATATTATTTGCCCCGGTTTACTACTCGATTCTGGCCTCGAGGTAGAATGACTGAGAAGTCCCAAATCTGCGGCGGCTTGTATGTGTACAAATCACATTTATTACAATTCGACTGGATCTGTTGTAACTTGTGGAATTTGCAGATGATCTGTCTGTATAAATTAATGGAAATAAAATGAAGTCTGCTAATCATAAAGGTGCCGCTGTGCTTCTGCTATAACTAGAATTGCTTTCTGTTGTCAAAATAGCTACATTTGTATACAAATTTGAATAATCAATAATACCTACATGATACGCCACATGTGGCGGAAGTATGTGGCTATTCGCTTATAGCCTCAAAGGTGCCATTAGTTCAACGGGAGAGGGTCTTTTCTATTGGTGTGCATGTTAAGATGTTGAACTTGTAACAATCATTGTCAGTATTACCTTTACCTCTTCGACACGGTATATAAGTGCAGGATATATCAAAAAGTCACTCCCAGTACAGCGTGATGATCCGGCCTCCCTTTTCGAAGGGGAAAAAAAAAAAAGATGAGTAAAGATGGTGTTACATGCATGGCGGGTTTGTACAAGTAAGGGGTATCGGCCACCTATTTGGTTGTCTGGCTTCTTGTTCGATCTTGAAACTCTTGAAGCCCAATGCCTTACTTAGAATGTTGAGTAACAAAGATATGATTATCCACATTCTATATAGCTTCAATACGACCTTCATAAATATCTATTCTCAAGACAATCTCTTCATCTTGTGTAGCCACCGCCCTAGCGCAATCATAGGGTAGCCGTGCCGAGAACTGGCATAGTCCAACCAGAGTATGTCTGGGAAACCCACACTAACATACTCCTTTTGTGTCCAAGTGGCTCCAGGTCCAGCTCCAATGCCCACGCCAATCTCCTCACTCACTGGACTCCCCGTCTGTGTCCGGACGAGATACTCGACGGCTCTCGTCACAGCGCGATCCGTTGGCGGAACAAAAGCCAAAAGTCCCATAATTCCCCATGCCGTCTGCGTAGGTGTGCTCACGCCTCGGCCGGCCATGCTTGCATCGCTATACGAGCAGACAGCCTCGCCCCACCCACCATCCGCATTCTGTGTTGACTTGAGCCACGATAAGGGGCGTACGATCATGCTGTTGATTGCCTCCAGGATCTCTTCATCGTGTTGAAATATGTTTTGGACACTCATCAAGCCGCAAAGTACACTGCTCGTCCCATTCAAATAGTTGACATGCCATCGACTGCCCCAGACTCCTGTTACGGGTTCCTGCGCCGACTTCAGAAACAGGATTCCTCTACGACACGATTTTTGAATCCGTTGGCCGAGAAGAGGGTCCAAGAGAGGAGAATAGGTCTTGGTGGTGGAAGAAGACAAGATCGACAGGACCAACCCCAAGCACTCTAATATCCGACCCGTGATATCGGGTACGCTAGGATCATAGAATTGGTTTCCTTGACCGAAAGGAAATAGGTTGAGATACCGGTGATCATTGTTCATGTCGAAACATGCCCAGCCACCGTCATAGCATTGCATGCCGAGTAACCAATCAATAGCGCGAATGCAGGATTGCGAAGTCACTTCTGCAGGGTTATGCATGATGATGGTCATGATCGCCACCAATGTGTCATCGGTGTCCGGGTAGTAGCTGTTCTGCTTCGAGTTAGTACTTTGACCTGCGGAAGCTCCAGGATGAAGAGAACTCACGCAATACTGGAAGGCCCATCCTCCCGGTGCTAGCTTGTAGTTTCGGACACGATAATCGCCCTGTGTATCCAATATCTGGCGCGATTTGAACCACTGTACTGTCAAGTCCATTCTGCTATCAGCCTGGCCTGACTCAAGCAGACCTAGAGCCATCAGGGCCGTGTCCCAAACAGGGCCGATGGTGACTTGCATCCTGATTCCAAAATCGTCCTCCCAGAGACATGTGTCAATGGCTTTCAGAAGATGCTGGATAGCTGGGTGCTGTGTCGAGAATCCTTCTGCATGGAGGGCCATGACAGCGGCGAAGTTGGAGTTCCAGAAAGCCCCATAGCCGCCTTGGTCCAGATGGTCTAGTATATACCGCACGCAACAAGAAAGCGCATACTTTCTCGACATGGGCACTCGTCGCAATATCGGCTCAAGGACTCCCAGTGCCTTGTCAGCAAGGCTGCCGCAGAACCTTCCCGTCTCGCCGTCCTGCCACAGAGTGCTGAGTGGAGGTGTGAAGTGCAGGTGCTTGTCACTAGGATCCACAAATAGTTCGTCAAGAAAGTCCTCGGTCACGATACGGTGGACGGGGCGGTGATGCCTTAGGATCATGATGGGAACGGCTGTGACGCGCGACCAGTAGCTAAATGCGTAGATGCTCACGGGCGCGGACGCGGGCAACAGTATGAGCTCGGCAGGCACCTGGGCAATCTCGTTCCAGTCAAAAATACCCATGAGAGCCAGCTCCAGTTGAGTGAAGACTCCTACTTTGCTGATTCCGCCTCGTGACAGAATGAAAGACCGGGCCCGCTGCATCGGATGGCTCTCAGCGGGTACACCCAGCAGTTTGAGGGCGAAATAACCTTCTGTGGTGGTCGATACGTCACCGGGTCGGTCCGGCAGAAGACCCCAAGATCCATCCGAGGCATTTTGCTGAGCCAGTATCCATCGGCTCATCTTTTCTGCTTCAATCTCTAAAAGTGGGGGGCCCATCATCTTTCGTAGACAAATGTACCCAGCCGTGAAGCCAACAGTGGCTCGAAGCTCTGTGAGCCAGTGGCCGTCTGGTTTCATGGCATGATGTGCATAGTCTGCTGCAAGCTGCACGGTATTTGCAACCGAGTCTCGCAGACTTTCGGTGTCGACCAATTTCTCTGACATGTTCGACTCCTGTTTTACCGTGGAGTAAAAATGAGTTGGAAATGTTAACGATCCAGTCGGCCGGGAACGTCAGACTGTCACCAGTGCTTTACATATATGTAAGCCCAGGTCTTTCTGCAAGCGAGCGGCCCGGGACCACATAACACTCCCTTCGCGAGATCCGTGGAATCCGATGCATAGCTGAGTCATATTGATACAAAGAGAGACAAATGAGCTCAGCGTTTACGTAGCCCGTGACGGACAAGCGATGCGCGCATTCTTGGATGATCTGACTTTGGAAGCGAGAACCCTTAGCGTCATGCAGTTGGAAAGAACTATCCATGTGGGAACCCTGGAAAACGCCAATAGAGCAATGAACATGTGGAGAAACAACGACAAAGACGGCTAATAATAGTGTACACATCAGCAATATATGCATGCAGGCAATTCTCGTGCTTATCGTACATCCACATTCCATGTGATTCACCATTTGATACAAGATGTGGAGGAAATATGACATGATCCCAAGTGATTGCCCTTCTCTTGTCTTTTTATTGCTGGAACACCATGGATTACGCTATCATGATGGACGAAGCTCTGAGGATGGGCAAACTCTTCGTCATTTGCTTCGCAGTGGTCAGTTTCCCCAGACGAACTGAATGTATGCGATCGTACGATCTGACAATGTGTGGTTAGACAGTGGCTTTTTGGGTCATTGGTGAAGCGTTGTACAACATCTTCTTCCATCCACTCCGCACTTTCCCAGGCCCGCTGCTATGGCGCGCCTTTCGCTTCCCCTATGTCATCAGGGCGATCCAGGGGCGTCTTGCCTTTGACATGCTGCCGATTCATGAGCGATACGGGCCCGTGGTGCGCATTGCTCCCAACGAGCTGGCGTTTGCGCACGCGTCCGCCTGGCGAGACATCATGGGTGGCAAGCAGGATTTCGCAAAATGGGACGAGTACTACAAGGTGCAAGATCGTCAGCCTACGAATATCATGTTTGCGCCAGCTGAAGAGCATGCCAAGATGCGGCGAGGAGTAAGCGTCGGCTTTTCCGACCGGGTGCTACGAGAGATGGAACCTCTGATTCAAAGCTCTATTGCCGTGTTTATGCGCCGGTTGCGGGACCAGTGCAAAGCGCCCGAGATCAATGGCAAGATTGACATGTCAAAGTGGTTCAACTTTACGACATTTGATCTTATTGGCAATTTGGTCATGGGCGAATCTTACCATTGCCTGGAGGACGCCGATTACCATCCCTGGGTGCGACCAATTTTCCAGGTTACATACATTAGTGCCATCATGTCCTCTCTCAGCCACTACCCGTGGTTCAAGTCAAATCTTTTGCGTCTGTTCCGACCAATCATCTCCAGAAAGATTCTCAACCACCAGGCATACACCAGGGCAAAGCTTGCCAAACGTATGCAGGTCAAGCGGACTGACCTTGTTGAGGCTATGTTGGACTTTGACAAGAATAATGTGAGCTAATATTTTGGATGTTTTGTCATTTACGCCGTCGCGAGATGGAACTGATGTACTGACGACTACTTTAGGAAGATGAAATGGACAAAGTCGTCATGAATGCCTCCGTTCTCATCGTGGCTGGCTCGGAGACTACCGCCACCACGCTCTCGGGTGTCACTTATCTACTTCTCAGCAATCCAGACAAGTTAGCTCGTCTCACAGAAGAAGTGAGAAACGCTTTTCAGAGCGAAGACGACATCACCATGGCCAAAGCTAGTCAGCTAGATTACATGTTGGCGTGCCTAGAGGAAACCATGCGCTTGTATCCGCCCGTCCCGATTGGAATGCCTAGAATCGTTCCCAAGGGCGGTCGTTTCATCAGTGGATCATTTGTGCCCGAAAGGGTATGTACCATCTTGCTCCCTCTAATCACATTTATGCTGACAATTCAGACCCATGTTGCCATATGGCATCGAGCCCTATACCGCAATCCGGCCTACTTCACAAATCCCACCAACTTCTGTCCAGAGCGTTTTCTCGGAGATCCAAAATTTGCGGGCGATGAGCGAGATGTCCTCCAGCCGTTCCATATTGGCAAGCGCAATTGCATTGGTCGATCGTAAGTCACCCGCTCTCGTAATACGACAAGTCTTAATTTGCTTACAAACGCATACAGTTTGGCGTATATAGAGATGCGCTTGATCCTTGCTCGTATGCTCTTCAACTTTGACTTGGTACTAACGGAGAAGGGTCATGATTGGCTGGCAGACCAGAAGGCGTACAACATATGGTCCAAGCCACCTTTGTATGTACAATTAAAAGCCAGGAATCATACTTAGAGGGGACGTTCTATCGTTGCATGGCACGGGCGAGCAAATCACGCAGCTAAGTAGTGAAACCAACAACAAGAGAAATGTGATCAACGTGTATCAAATAAAAAAGATGATCAATCAGAATTGATTACTCAGTTGTGACCATTATGACAAAAGCGTACGCAACCGACGACGTCCTCGCAACGAAGCGCTAATAACATTTTGCACTTATGAATAACCCCATTGAGACTATTTCACTTTGTAGTTGGGATACTGCTGCGACAGGTATTTCAGTTCTCCCGCCAACCCAAGATTGGCAACAGGATCCAACCCGAGCAGCGTTTTCTCCTCTGCGCTCAACGTATCTTGGATCTCCTTGGGTAGCTTGGCTGTCCAGTTGACCTGCTGCCGAATGTGCGAAGAAGTGTAGTACCCAAACAGCAATGCCCGATCCTCGTCCTTGGTGACGTTTGCGCCGCTAGTGTGCCAGACGCGGCCGTCCATGGCAATGATGTCGCCCGCCTTGGCCTCGAACGGAACAAGCAGCTCGGGCGCATTTTCTGGCAGCTCATCCCGGGTGACGATCTTATTGGATCCCGGTATATACAGGGTTGCGCCGTTCTCCTTGGTTACGTCGGTGAGGCACCTATGCTCATGCATTAGTTCTGCGGATGCGACGGGGTAACGAGTATGGAACTGCTCTTGTTCTTACCAAATGACATTCATTGCCTGCACCTTTTTCCAAGGCTCCTCAAATACCAAGCTCTGGTCCGAGTGCAGCGCCATGGACTGAGATCCAGGTCTCGCGATGTTGGCGGTAAAGTTGGAGATGATGAACCCGTCTCCCAGCACCGTGGCCGCCATCTCCAGCGCCGTCGGGTGGAAAATTAGGTCCCGGAAAACCTTGTCCAGCTCCATCAGGTAAAAGATGCGGACATTGCTGGGATTGGGGTCGAGGAAGGAGAGATGGGATTCCTCGCCCCTTGCCTCGGCCTTTTCCTTTACTTTCCATAGCTTGTCGAGAACCTCGGCGGCCTGCTCTTTGGACAAGAGCGAGGGAATACGGACCCAGCCGTGCTTTTTGAAATGCTCACGAGCTTCGGCATTTTGGCCCTCAATCGACATTATGAGCAAATGGTTTTTTTGTTAAGGCGCAGTATAAAAAATAGTTGTGACTGTTTCAATTGAGTTGCGAAGTAAACGAAGCGGGGAAGCAAAGACTGAGGTAACAAATGTGGCGAATATCCAGAACAAATGAGATAACTGTTCCATATCACATCCACTATCACTGAATGCCCCAGTCCATCTATACAATATTGGAGTCTTGTTGGGGGGTACGTCTGACATGCGTCTTGCAACCCCATTTTGTTGCATCTTGATAAGGTCTGGGAGACATGTACAAAATATCGGCTTGGTCGGACTGTGCTACAGAATTCTTTCGCATCGCCAACTCAGTGTGCTCTCAATTATGGTGACTATCTCTCCATCCTCTCTTCCAGATTCGCGCTCATTCAATCTAGTAATGGACTCGTTAATAAATAGGCAAGAGCAAGTACATGTTGGTAGAACAGACTTTGGAATTCTAGTCTCCGCAATGCACAGTCTTTGATTGGCCTAGATCGCCCAGCAGACTCCAGAACTCGCTGTGGAGCAATGCATAGGTACCTACTTGCTCCCTGTTAGTGGTCTCCCCGCATAATCCATGCCCGAATCTCGCCAACAACAGCCATTTATGCTCCTGGATGTGGTTGGTATGACCGTGAGTCTGCACACAAATTCGATGCTCATTGAGCGTTGCGCTGTCCTTGTTGATTTACCTGTCAATGCGGATCTTTCCGTAATCGGGATCAAAAGCCCTGCACGTGACCATGAGCATCGCGACTAGACGTCCGGGTACCTGAAGCCGCCGCTAATTAAGTAAATAGACTTGTTTTTAGACTAATTCCAAAAACCCCAAACTGTCATGACTCGACCATTTCAGGTTGGAAAATCGAACTCTTCTCGGCATGATCGGCACCTCTTATGGTAGATCTGTGGTGCATCTCCGAGCACTTTTGATAGTTGGAATCTAGAAGCGCGCAGAGCTCTATTGCTATGAACTTTCAGGTTTGATACCTCGGAGCAGTTGTCTGGCTATTTGGAAACGCAAGCACTAAGACGCGCGATACAGCAGGAGAAGGTACAGTAACGCATCGTCAGTATCTACAAGTAGGGGGGCGTGAAAAAAATAACCGCAGTGTTTGCCAATGACTTGTCTACTTGGTACTTTGGATTTGGATTGCGGGTTTGTCCTTCGCCCAGGCACGGGTAAAAGATCATATCAAGCGCCAAAGAGAAAGTTTACGTGAGCGGGCTGCCCATCACATAGCCTGGAAGGGTTGCACCTTATTCAAGCAGGCCAGCGGACTTTGGAGGGAATTTGATGCAAGAATAACAAGATCTTGATCAGATATTGTGTAAACAAAATAACCCCTATAGAGGATCCAGGATCTATTGAATTTCCCCATCTCAGCGCAGCGGATCTGGAATCGCATCGATGAATTGCATGTCATACGCGGCCAGGCTTGTCCAAGAGGGCTATTTAGCGCTAAGGCGTTCTGAGCACAGGCCTAGCTACACCTATGCCGGTTAACCCACCCAATTTAGCCCTCCGCTCTAGGCTGCAAAGGCTTCAGCTTGCGGGTGCGCTAGTTGTGTGGCTGGCTGAAGAATAGCTGTCGTGCAATATCCGAAATGAAAAGGCGTCCTTGCGAACAAAATCATGATTGGTCAATGAGCGCTTTGGGCTTGAGGCCTCAACCCAGTTGGAAATATATATGTCAACAATGTCATGTCGATTTGCGATGTCTTTTGGGAAGTTTGTTCGACTCGTACCTCACTCATTACATTCCTTTAGTATACTGCCATTGTTGCAGGTAACATTCTTTTGAAAATGCTGTCGAGTGCTCTTACGCTGTCATGCCTCCTCTCGGCCGCCATGGCCGGCGCCTTGCCCAACAAGCGCCAAGAGTCATCTTCGGATACAGGAGTGAGCTGTATGACTGACATGGGCTCTGTTTCTCTGACTGAGGTTCCTTCCACGACCACGACAATCACTTCCACGAACCAGGTGGTCTTCGAGACGACAACCATTCCCGTCACCACCGAGACTCCCGATGCCGTGACTGTCACCAGCACCGACTATGCCACGGAGACTGAGACCGTCACTGATTCGACAGTTACCGACACTTTCTCTACCACTTCGACAGAGTTTGTGACGACAACTACCACTTCGACTACTACCGCTACTTTTACGACAACCACTGAAACTTCCACTACCACGACAGTGACCATTGCTGCCACGCCATCCGGCACATTCGTAAGCAACCTTCTATACTTTTTTTTCTGAGAAGGGGAATAACTAATATTCTGGTCCTCTAGTATGATACATTTGATGTAAGTACCCAATCAATAAGTATTAAATTGTGCCTGCGAATCCCTGCAGTACAGTCCATGGTGTTGTTGCAACCCTTGGTGTTTCAGAAAAGTAGCCGTGTTGTGACTTCTTGCTACCGCATTGCATGTCATTGTTCACGGCTTGAAAGAAAAGAGATCTGAAAAAAAAAAAAAAAAAAAAAAGAAAAAAAAAAGCCAAAGCAGATCGAAAATGCTAACATGAATTATGATAATAGACTCTGAATGGTTATCCATCGACTGGTTCCAAGGTCAAGAGATCCAAGTGCAAGCATGATCCTCAGGCCGGATCTTCAAGCACTCTTCCCAGCGCTTCTTCTGGGTACAGTCTCGTCTACAATACTACCGAGCCCACCGCATACTCCCTCAGCAGCTCGAGCGCTACAGTCGCAACCTACAGTGCCGTGCAGACTCTTTCCGTCGGCAGCGACAGCACTCCTGAGGACAACAGTCTTTATGCTACTGCAGTCTACTGCTCTACGACTGTCGAGGTTCTCACTACCTCGACAGTCATCTCCACCGGTGCACCCATGACCATTACTGCCACAGCTGACACCACCTCCTCCACCATTACATCAACCATCACATCGACCTCTACTGTGGTTCCAGACGAAGTCTCGACCACTTTGTCGTTCTCCGAGACCGCCACTATTACGGAAACGGCCATGGTGACCACCACGGTCACCACGACAACCACGAATACCAACACGGCAACCAGCACGACGAGTGCCTACTCCATCTGCACCAATTCTGCCAATACTCTCACGTCCCCCTTTGTCGACCCCAACGGCCGCACTGTCGAGTACTACCAGTTCTACTCAGCCCAAAGCTACTCGATTACCCTTGGCGACGCCAGTTCGCTCTATGCGTGCTGCAGCGGCTGCGCGGCCTTGGGTACCGCTTGTGGAACGTCCTATTACAATGGCAACGCCGGCTTATGCTACATCATCAAGCCAAATACCGCCAGCAGCAAGCAATCGGACTTCCATTTCAGTGCAACCACCAAAACGACGCTCACCGGAGCCAGCTATGCCATGTTCAATGGCGAGGGAGGCTATGTGGTCGAGAATTTTGCTGGCTAGAGTTATTGGCTGGACGATTATGACGCAGAGCGGGTGCCTTTGAGGCAGCCTGTGCCAATATGAAACATGATCATTATCACCCTGGTCTAATGAGCCCCTTACATTCGTTCCGTATGCCTAGTTCGATACCTCGCTCGGTAGTCTAGCATAGTTCTTAATTCTAATTGAGGTGGGCCATCAAATCACCCTCTTTGTGCATGAAGCCGCTGCTATGTCCAGGCACAAACGTTGGTGCAAAATGTGTCAATGAAGTTCAATAAAGTCAGCGACTTTGAGATAGAACGAGGGTATGGTAATTGAATATCATCAATTGTTTGGTTGAGTACTGGGGAGTATGTGCACGTAGCTTTGGAGATAACAAAGGCTCCATGTAAGTAATGATAGTACGTTATTGAAGTCCAAAATGTAGGAGGATGGGCTAATACTTCAACATACAAGAGACTTGCCATGGAAATGCGACGATGCTTTGGTAACTAGAAAGTTGGTATTCCCGCTAATCTCATTTTTTCACGTAATGCGTGGTATTGTACTGGAAGACAGCATAATTAAATTTGCCCGATTTTGTACAGAACAGTGATTTCATCTTGAGATAGACTTTTCTTTCAAAACATAATCATTTTCTACTCCATTTCATTTCTTGATAGCCACAATTGAATGGTGTTACAGGTCGGTCCCAAAAGCAATGCATGTCATACTACAAACTAATTCCCAGCAAGGCATTTGTTTAGCTGCAGGAGAAGTCTCTAAACAAGGGCTATTGTTCTTTAGGCCTCTTTGTTAGGAAATACAGCACTAAAGAAGATTTCAAGTTCACCGACAAACATCCTTTCAAAGAATCATTGTTTGGTTGTACAATGGTCATTATACATATAATAAATGCACACTAAACAAACTTACATACTACTACAAAACTAATGTACATGAAGCGATAGTTATATACCGTCACATGATTCCACTCTGGTGTATCTCGGGCAATGTCAATCGTTATATACCTTTGAAAAGAATCACCAATAAGTTTATCGCTACTAATAGCCACAATTCGTCTGTCCTTCAAGACAAGGGATTCGGTTCAAAATCGATTACTTGCCTGATAAACCAGAGTATGGCCACTGTTGAGATGGAGAAAGCCACGCAGACCACCTCAGAATCCATCTGGGGGAGTGCACAACTGTCTTCCACTTCTGAGCAATCCTTGAAATTTGTTGATCTCTGGGCCATCACCGAGATCGCCGAGATGATCCTGGCTCATTTGCCCATGCAGGATCTCCTCTTGGCCCAAAGAGTATCTACAGACTGGAGAAACCTGATAAAGGGCTCGCCGGTCCTGCAAGAGAACCTTTTCCTGCGACCCCGGCGCTGTAGAACAACTCAGCGGGGGTCGTCCGACCGCATGCCAGTCCGCGAATATAATCCACTTCTCAAGGAGCACATGGCCAGATGGTTTAACGACATAAACTGGTCCGAGGGGGATTTGGACCGCGTCTCGTTCGATAAGCCGGGGATCGACAAGAAAAAGGCATTTCTTCATCGCAATGCAAGCTGGCGCAATATGCTACTTGCGCAGCCGCCTTTCACCATATTCGAAAGTGTCAAGACGTTATATACAAATTACCGGGCCGAGGTACTATCACTGTCCGTAGGCAGTATTGAACGTCCGGACGGAGTACGCATGGGTCTGGCCTATGACAAAGCCGTAGAACTAGTCATGAGTAAGCGGGGAACATTCCCCAAATACTTTTGGACCCTCATGGATGGCATGTTTGCGCCTGCTGACGTTGTTGTTGATGATGATGATGAATTTGAGCGCAAATATGGCGTAGAAAAGCCAGAAAGGTTGTTCGGGGGTATAGGCAAGTTTACAATGGTCACAGACACGAGACCTGTGAGTAGGGTGACACTCGATGCAGTGAGGGAGAGGATCCGACATCGTTACACCAGCGCAGGATTTGAGCAGGTAGACATTTTGTATCATAGGGTTGAGCCTCTCGATAACGAAACCTACAATCTGGGGCGCTGGTGCTGGGTATGTCCATGGTGGGATGGATATGGCTATAGGAATTTTTAGATGTGCGAGAGGTGATTAAAGCGTTCGGTCCTCGACGATGTGGTCATTTCCATTGCATCTACTGCCCGATCACGAGTCTTGATTGAAGTTTACTTATCTACTTTGCATACAAGAAAGGCCGGTAGCAGCAGAGTATATAGCTTTGATAGGACCACGAAGGTACTTATGCATTGAAAACATCACAATTCAAGTACCACGTCTCGGTGAAATTGATGAACGGGCAAAGGTGATTGCATTGCTTCTGTATAGCCATTGAACGATTGACGCATCATTAATGGTTGGTGCAGCCCAGCATCGCTCGCGTCGCAAGTGGTGACATCTTTTCACGCTAGGTAATATTCCTCCTAGTGTGCATGCAAATGCTATTACCACTTCCAAGGGCCAGCCAACGTGCATTGAGCATATGCGGCCAGACCAACATTGCATACAACAACTTTTTAAAGAAACATTTCCAACATCATGAAGCACACATTTCCCTCGTGTATATATTGCCCGGCGCCTTCATGTCTTTCGCACATTGATTCAACATACAAATCACTCCACGATATCGCAGATAGTCTTTTAGCACTGCAGAGAAATTCAAGACGACTAAACAAGTGCACTCTCCACGCCCAGCACAATGACTTACAGCATTCTCATCTACGCCTTTCGCAAGGCCGGCACCACACCAGAACAATTCCGAGAGCATTACGAGAACTCCCACGTCCCTCTCGTCAAGGAGATTGCTGGCGAACACTTTCCCCTCTCCCACACCCGCCGCTACCTGCACCGAACCAAGACCAGTAATGCCGAGGGCGGCGGCAACGGCACCGAGCGCAACGCCGAGTACCCTGCCACTGTCCTCTTTGGCAACCAGGCCGACGCCGACTACGACGCGTTTGCAGAGCTGACGTTTGCCGACGTCGCTGCATTCCAGACCTTTTTTGGCATCTGTTCGCAGCCCGAGAATCAGGCGCGCATCCAGGCGGATGAGGCAAAGTTCCTCGACAGCGCCAAGATGACTATTGTTGTTGTCGGGGAGACTACCGTCACGATCAAATGAATCAAAGTGACCGATGTATTGTGCCTTTGAGCAATTGAAGGTTGTGTTAGCTCGATGCAGTTTCTCATGCTTTATCGGTTGAGGTCTGCAGGGGCACTAGAGAGAGAGGATGAAATGATTTACATGGAGTCGTCTATGACGCTGTGCAGTGTCTCGACTGAGTATGTTGGTGTTCAAGGGCTCGAAAGGGTAGGCTGCCGATATATATACATCTATCGATCCTTGTAATACCTTTTCCCGAAATTCTGTGGACGTCTTTTCGTGACGCGTCGTACATCTCACTGGTGGATATAAGCTACCCACTCCTCGTGATAGAGAAACTAGCTGAAGGGATTCGACCACGTCGCAGACGATATCGACAGATGGTCGGCAGTCGGCTACCTCCTTGGTGCCACACCGATGCAACGGGCGTAGAGTGTACAGGTAGTTATCGTTCATCGACAAACTCATACGAGATGACGTGTGCAAGGTCGTCAGATTCAATAGACGCAGTCGGACGTGGGTCCAGGGCTTGGTGAATTCCGATAGAACATGATAGTACTGGGTAAGGTGTGAAAAGTGGCACTGAGAAGGAGGTAGAGGTCGCCCCTGTCCTTGTCAGCAGCCCTGGTAGAAGCCCTCATGGCGAACCTTTCTAAATATAAAAATTCATATGACATGGCTCAGTTTCTATTGAGTTAGGCGGGAGAAAGTATGTCGAGGTCATGATCCGAGGTCGCAATCCACAAAGAAGCAGCATGATTGTGGAAGAACAGATACCGCTATAGCTTACGGCATCATCACTCGTAATGTATGAATCCTCCGTTGAGATCAATGAAAGGCATTTGGTTGAGTAAGTCCTCAAGTCCTTCGCCGCGCGGCCCATATCGTTCCTGGGAAATCATTTCTGTGACTGTGTGGCTCAATAAAAGATCTGGATCATGACATCCGGTGAGTGTTGGAAAAGGAACGACCACACTCTAACATTGCTGATGTCTTGTGGATGATACTGAGCAAACAGATTCAAGAGGATTTATCACTTGAAACATCTATGACTTCCGCCACATCTTTTTACAAGATTTCAAAGATGAGGCAAAATGATGCAGTACAAGATTCAATAAATGCATCAGTGACATATCAAAATTATTTGACCCGTCTAAAGTATTCTCAGAGCGCTTTCTTACATAATTCATATATCAGATTTTATACCAGAGGGATTGCCTGAATTGTGCCTTATATTACTTCGGGCTGTAGCCCCCGAAACATTAGCATCGGAAATCCATTGGACAGTTCAGAATCTTTATTTTCTCCAAATTCAATCTCAGAAGCTAGGATCCAGGAGGAGCTGTTGCGAAAGTTCAATTACGTACACCTTGCCGCTCTACGCAAGAGCTGTATGTCCACTTGTCGAAATGCGCAGCCATGGTCATTGTCTAGAGGCTAGCAACATGTCTCGCATCGAGGTATGCCGTTTTTACCGGACGGTACACTCGCTCCATCGGACTCATGACCGAGCCGACCGGAGTTAGAAATGTACGCTTTCGGAACGTTGTCGGAAAGTATTGTCCTCGATGCGATCGATTGAGACATGCCATATTTTCATGCTTCCTAATTGGTTCACTGAGAAATAGGGACTATATGGCGGCTGAACTTGATCAACACGTCAGCGCCTGCCAAGCCTCAGTCGGACCATGGGATTAGTGCAAGGACGGTTAGACGGTCTTCAGGCTAGTATAGTAGTAGGGCGGAATACTAACGACTACCGACAAGCCCCCGCAACTAACCCCTGGTAGCGGCAAGCTAAGTGGTTGTCCATCGCAAGCACAGAATTCTGGAAGCAATTCTAAGCGACAGAGAATTCCTTCACGTGGGTTCTGGTACTGTAGGAACATATAACATATGATCTGCACCAGTACCAGGGTGGTTGGCTATGTTGGTCGTCATAAAATGTCATAGTGGCATTGTTCTGAACTACGAGAGAAGGGGGTTTTCATAGTAGAAAATTACAATCGTATTAACAGTGACACATCGTTTCTCTATTGGCTACAGTCAGACCTTCAAGATATTAATTGTTTTTCCAGGCCGCTGAGTAAACACATCGAAATGTCCGCGGATTTATGATAGAAAAAAACGGATAGTCACAAAATGCAAACCCAGAGTCTGGCGGAATCTGGGGCCCTTGCTCCGGGAGCGACCCGTTAGCTAGACTAAGACATCTAAGTTTGGGCCGTGGTTTCATCAACAGTGGCTGGGTAGACCCTCAACGACGACAACGGGGACTGCCGGCGCTAGTTCCGTTCTCCTTGCGAACTGTTCGGTAGATGTAGGAATGTGCAACTTCTGACTGGACAGTCTTTGCTTCGCGGATCTTTGCCGGGCCCCGGAATATTCCACTCGTCATGGCACCCTTGTGCAGCTGAGCAGTATTCCGACCCAAGGAGGTGGTTCGGCTATCGGCTGCTTCTCTCGAATGTTCTCATTGATCCACAACATTGAATCGCGAAGACAATGTATGGCATGGAAAAGGTAGAGATTTTGTGTATCTCCAAATCAAGTGGTATGTAGCTCTATGGTAACCATGAGGATCGAAAGTACTGGACGTACCTAACTTTGGTGCAGCAGACGGATATCTGTCACATTGACAATATAGCTGTTCACATGCTCTAATTCCACGGTAATTTTCTATTGATTGTCTTCGACACGTATCAAAATTGACAACTTCAAGTGCCCAGACACAAGATACTACCCGCCGGAAAATTACGCTACCTGTCAAAAGACAGCACTCATTGTACGAACGATCATTGAGAAGCACCCAAGTCTTTTCAAAATATGGGGTAATCTGCTAGTGTCGTAACTTGTCAAGCTTTGCGGCCAGAAGTCTTCGTAATAGGGTGCCACTTGGTACAGAATATCGAGGACCATTGAGGCATTGTCAACAACCATCCTGCCGGCCAGAACTTCACCGTTCTATGTATCGGGTGAGCTTTGACAAGAAACACTGCTGAGTACACGTCGTGAGCTTACGCGTTGCAAGATCAGACACCGCTTTGCCCTATCCTCATACTCACTCAAAGCTTCATGATCTTTGAGAAATGGGAGAAAATCAGAGCACCAAACAAGTATAAGTAGCCTCATCATTCCTGTTTATCCAGTCCTTCTTCTTTCCTCATCACACACACAATCATTTACTCACTCAATCATTCACTTCTTCAATCTTTACAATCGCTCAACATCTTCCTTTGTCACCTTCACATTCATCTTCACTCTTTCAAGACTCTTCAGTCCATATTCTCCACTTTCAAAATGCAGTTCACTATCGCAACCATTGCTCTTGTCGCCTCTTTGATGGCATCTGAGGCTGCTGCCAAGCCCGTCCTCATTGCCCGCGACCAGGTCTGCGGCACCGCTCCCGCTGGTACTGGCTCCGCCCAGCCCCTTTCTGCCCCGTCCGTGTCCACGGCTGAGGACTGCAAGGAGGCCGGTGAGAAGGTCAGCTCTTGCCAGAGCTTTGCTTTCGGTCTTCCTCCCAACACCAACACCCCCATCTGCAAGCTTTTCTCTGTCCCTGCTGCCCAGGTCCCCGCTCAGCAGACCAACATTGTCGTCTTCGACCTTGCCTGCAGCAATGTCCCCACCAAGGCCCCTACCACCTCCAACCCTGTTGGCCTTCTCCGCCGCTCCCAGACCTGCGGTGCCACTCCGTCTTACTCGGGCTCTGCCACTCCTATGTCTTCTCCCAGCGTTGACACCGCCGAGGAGTGCAAGGAGGCCGGCGCCGCTGTGAGCTCTTGCCAGAGTTTCGCTTTCGGTCTGCCTCCCAGCGCCGATGCTCCCGTCTGCAAGCTCTTCTCCGTCCCGGCTGCTCAGGTTCCTTCCCAGGAGACCAACATTGAGGTCTTTGACATTGCCTGCTCCGACGTTCCCAACACCGAGCCCACCACTGAGAACCCCGTCGGTCTCGTCGACGACAACGCCTCTTCCAGCACCCAGACGACCACCACCGCCAAGACCACCACCTCCACCACCAACAGCAACACCGTCAACCAGGACACTTCCAGCTCCAGCTCCAGCTCCAGCAACATGTGCAACTCCACCCCCACCGGTTCCACCAGCAACTCCGTCTCCCCCCTGAAGACCAACACTGCCATCACCTCCGCCGGCGCCTGCCTCACCCTCGGCAAGGCCACCTCTGGATGCAAGTCTGTTGAGTTCGGCAAGCCTTCCAGCACCGGCGACAACGAGTGCAGACTCTTCAGCGTCGCCGCCTCCAACATCCCCGCCCCTACTACCGGCCAGTCCTTTGTTGTCTACGACATCAGCTGCTAAATTTCCTCTCTCTCCACCCCTTGAGGACTACAAGTTTTGATACTAGTGGCATTTCCCTATTGAGAGTCACTACTGAAGAGACGGAGTCGAAGACAGAGTCATAATTAACGGCAGCATGTGACGACATGACGCTCCTGACTCTACCAAAAGCTCATTCCATTTGCTATTTACCATTTCCTTATTGTTTCTATATAGACGGATCGGGTTGCATAGATTTCACGGCCCTAGAGAATTCTCTTGGGTCTCTCATAGAAAAAGCCAATTCCCATTTGCGCAGATGGGGTACATAGGCACTTGAATACATTACTATTCATTAACTTTCCTGTTTCATTCATGGTGCATGTATACTCATAACAATTCGCGGCGAGTCTTCCAGCTTACCTGTGGCTTTCGACAATATTCCTCGCCCTGACGAGAGTATAAGCTCTTGACAAGTGGTTTTCCATGAACTCATTTACCTGCCTAGGGACCCAGGTTATCCTTTCTGGCAGGCTCGAGCAGCTTTGGGCGGAGAGTTTGCATGTGTGTAAATAGAGCGGGTACTCGCTATGCCTCAAAGGTCAGTGGTCAAAATAGCATCATGGTGCCTGGCACTTTTTACGGGCCGCGGATCGCACTGCATTTAGCGACCGACTCGCTAGACCATGCGCTGTAGTTGCCCCTACCAAAAGTTCAGCCGCAGTGCTTGAAAACGGCTGTTAGGCACTTTGGAACGTCAATCTCATCCACGTTATCTTGCAAGAGACCTATGAGAAACATTTTTCAATATTTGAGCGCAGATCTGAAAAGGATTGGAAATGAGTATTCATCCCTAAACCCTTTGTTCTTCCACAGTTGCAGCTCCATGTGAGGCTTTTTGAGATTGCAATCGATCGCTTCCGCTGACCGGACCAATGTCGTCTGCCCCGCCGCCATACAGCCCCAGGCGCCTGTTCGCCAATGCAGCTGTCCAGAGTTCCGCATCGCTGTCCATTTCTAAGGCTCAAGATGATCCTACAATAAAAACAAAGTACAGGCCATTCGTGCGTCATTATCTCACTGGCCCGGAGGATTGGACTGACAGCCTGGAACTCGACAGAGTTACTATAATAGCGCAAGCAGATATGGAAAAGACAGAGCCGAGGGTCAAGGTCCTTGTCTTGTACGGGAGCTTGAGAAAACGGTAAGAAGTGAATGCATGGTACTTGCACGTTACTGTTCAACTGACGTCGTTCCCAGATCGTACTCCGAGCTTGCAGCATATGAGGCAGCACGTATCCTCCATCACCTGGGCTGTGACGTGCGTATCTTTCATCCCTCGGGCCTGCCAATCCGGGACTCGGTCGACGCCGACCACTCCGTGATGCAGGAGCTCCGCCAGCACGTCCACGTCTGGTGCTCGCCCGATCAGCATGGTAATCTGACGGCCGTCTTCAAACACCAGATTGACTGGATCCCGCTGTCCAAAGGCTCGATGCAGCCGACCCAGGGCCGCACGCTGGTCCTGCTGCAGATCAACGGCGGCAGTCAGTCTTTCAACACGGTCAATAGCTTGCGCGTGCTTGGACGTTGGATGCGCATGTTTACCATCCCCAACCAGTCGAGCATACCGACGGCGGACATGCAGTTTGAAAATGAGGAAGAAGATGGAAGTGGTCAAGTATACCGTTATTATGCGCGAACATGGTGATTAATTCAGCGACAGATACAGTCAGCGACGGATGCAGGGCGCAGAAAAGGTGTAAGAAAACGCTGTGAGTATCTTGAAATCAAATCCCACACCAAGGCGACAGAAAGGAACTAAAGAATTATTAATGCAGAATACATGTCGTGACGTCTATGCTTTCAGGTTTCGGGAGCCTCATCTCTCATACGGCTTGAGAGTATGATCAGCTTAGCAGCGTGACTAAAAAAGTTGGAATAGGTTACTAATATTTCACGGGATGTTCCCGATGCATTTGACGCGCTTTCTACCAGGCTCGGTAGCCGGGCGTTGCCGCAATGTGTTGAAGCGGTTGAGAAAAGATTTCTTGCCATCACACTTGGTCATTCCAATGATATGACTGGCCAACAAACAGCAATGAATAACTTGCCCGATTCCGAATTTTGTCGCTCAGGGCTTAATATGAGCAAGCATATTGCAGACTTTAATCTTCCTGTTATCTGCGCTGATACTCATTCGCTGGCTGCCCGGTGCTGAGAAATCAGCCCCACCACAAGCCTGCTTTGAGATCCGCTGCTGTATTTGAACAGCTCCAACGTTCAGGCATATGCTAGAGCACAGGCAGCAGGACAGAAAGAGCCACTGTTAAACACATGCACTATGACATATATAGCAGGATCAACAAGAGGCGCCTACCTCGAGATTTCTAGATTGAAGTGTTGAAACTTTCTGTAGGGTAGGAACATCCATCCCATACAGGTGCTTACAAAATAGACATTTGACGAAGAGGGGATGGAGGTAAACAACCAAAAACAACACTCAAGGAGAACTTTCATCGTATTACGATTGGTCAAAAAAATTCTATCAATTTTCGATTTGGAGGCGTTCCGAATATCAATTCACTACCGAACTCAACATATTCAACGACTGCCATATTTTGACCGCAGGGTTATCCAGAAACGCCAAGAGCCTGCCATTACTGGCAACAACCGTCTTGCAATTGTCCGAGGTATGTCCACCGTGCACCAATGACACAATCCAAGAAGACTTGAGCCATTGGCTAGGCATGCCATGGTCATCGCTAAACCAGTGAATAAAACCGAAAACAGCACACCAAATCTGCAGCTGATACCATACGAACGGGCGTCACCATGTCGAACGAAGATTTACTGGCTCCGATATCCGAGAACCAAGACAGTCCCTCCTTATATTTCTCCCATCTGGCCAGAGCAAATATCTCATCTAATCACGGTTGCCCACCGGACATAAGACTCGGATCCGGACTTCATCTGCCGAAGCTATTCACCATCACACCGAAAGACTTGAAGACGATGCTTTGTCCTCGCCCCAACCAACCCTGTTCAAGCCATATTTTTGTCCCATTCGAATACTACAGGTTCATAGACACGGGAGATGCTGTCCCTCCCGTATATTGTGGCCTACCGCCAAAGGCTTTGGAAAGGAGAACATTCAAAAAGGTGGAGAGGTTGGGGAAGTTCAATGACCCGCGTCATATACTCTTGCAGTGCGAAGGTGAAATGATACATTCCGGAGGAGACCTTATTGGCGCTCAAGCAGGATGGGCAGTCCAGTTCGGGCCCGCCACACATGATACCATTCGTGGAGTTTTGGAGGATTATGGACCATTCGGGAATAAAGGAGACGCGACTCGTCAAAGAGCTACGTTGCGGGCCGTACTTGCTGCTTTAAGAGGCCGGACATGGTGGACCGATGAATGTAAAAGTATTGTGATCGCTACGAGTGATGAAATCACTGTCGACGCAGCGATCAACTGGCTGGAGATTTGGTCCGCAGCCGGGTGGGAGACCCAATGGGAGAACCAAGTCAAAGTACCAGTCCCCAATCGAGACTTATGGATAATGCTGCTCGGAGAATGCGATCGATACCACGAGAACGGAACTGAAATCAGCCTCTTGTTAACTTCGAAGGATTACAATCCCCATTTGCTCGACCTGGCTACAGGTTATGACGCATTGCGTCACCCGCAGAGGTTCTTCATCGATGTCTACATCGACGACTTCTGATTGAGTACACAACATAAGATTTACAACAGCCTGATCATATCAAATAGCTTTACACAAGCGGGTTAGGGAAACATAAGTACGCATCATACAGTGGCAGGACCTGCAACCGACACGTTCGCGGATAGGAAAGCACATCATTAGTGTAAGATTAACATTACATAATTCCAAGTATCGATCTTCGCCACAGAAAACTATTCTTCAAGAAAAGTGCATGATGAAACGCGTGAGTTTGGTACTCACGTAATTGATCAAAATGATAGCGCCTTGCAAATGGTCCAACGCCGGCCCAATTCTTGAAGCCTCGCAGCCATATTAAACATACACGCAATTAAAACAATGGCTTGTCTTGACGAACGCAGGAGAGGGACATATGTAGCGACCTCACAGCCCTCAAAGCACTCACTAGCCCTCTAACCTACGGATGAACGTGTGTGACTCGTAAATGATTAAACGACACTGCTACAGTACTAGTATAGAAACAAATCACAAATTCACAACCACTTTCGCAGCAGAGACGCCAGTTTTACAAGTATCAATAGCTTGCTGAATACTTTCCAGTCCACATTCTACAACTCTCGGGTCGGGCTTTGCTTTCAACCGATCACTTGCCAAAGCTTCTGGAAGAAAGTCGTTGTAGATTGCGGAACCAACTTGGTCATTGATTACGTCGCTGCCCCAAATGAATTTGGTGGACACGCCCTTCATCTTGGCTTTGAGAGCTGTCGATATGTTCCACCAGAGCAGTTTGAGCAGTGTCCCAACGAGCCCGGCGACGCCTGTAGGCATGTCGCTCATGTCAAGCGGATTGCTGGCCTGGGAGACAAAGCTGCGACCCGGGACCGACGCGACGATATCAATGCACGCCTCCAGGGACCCGACGCCGATGGCCATGGCGCCGGCGCACGTTCTGCTCTGCAGCGCCCCGATGATGTCCGAGACCGTGTCGGCGCCCCGCTTGTAGTCCAGCACCAGCGATGCGCCGAGCGACTTGACGTACTCAAAGTTGTTTGGCGACGCCGTGGCCACCACGTCGTAACCTGCTGCGCGGGCTAGCTGGATCGCGTTGCTCCCTACGCTGGTCGACCCGCCCCAGATCACGACCACTTCCTTATCGGCCCCCTCGGCGGAAGATGCGTCCGCCTCCATTTGCGCTCTGGAACTGACCTTTGGCATCTGCAGTGCCAGGTATTCCTTTATGAACAAGCCGCACGCCGCGGTCGAGAGTCCCAGGGGCAGGACGCAGGCCCTCTCGTGTGACAAGTCCTTGGGAATCTTGGACGTAAGGTATGATCGCAACACCGTGTATTTCTGGAACGCAGTCTCGCATGCTCTGTTGCTGCGCTTGTCCACACCAATAGCATGGCCGACGACGCGATCGCCAATTCTGAATTTCGGCGCCTGCCCACTGCTCAATTGTTTGTCTCCGACGGGCCCGACTTCTACTACCACACCAGAAACGTCCAAGCCCATGATGGCGGGGTACTTGATCCATGGGAACATTAAGCTGCCAGCCATTTGCGTACCGACGTCCAATGGGTTGATTGCGACCGCTGCGTTTCTAATAACGAGCTCCCCCGGTCCAGGTGCCGTGTAGGGAGCGGGACGGACCTCTAGTGGCTTGCCATGCTTGTCAACAAGATACGCAGCACGATTCTCGAACGGCATGGCCGATTGGACCGATGTCCAGGAAAGCCTTGAAAGATATACCCCGATGGAGCAGATCGCAATGGGCGCGGTGAGAAATGTGGTAATGAGCCCGCGGATTGTGCCCCTGTGGTGAGATGGCTGGCTGCGGCGTTGGTGGCAATGCACTAGAACCAGAGGTAGCGGTAATACCAAGCAGAGGGCGCAACGAACACCACGCAGAAGTAGTGAAGACAGGGCTGATGAAACGAGACACAGAATTTCAGTCTATTAGTCATTCGGAAAATAACTTTCTAATAACCTTCTTCTAATTCGCGAGGAAAGGTCGCATGTACACAATGAAGGAAGCACATCTCGCGAGGTCGCGGGTGAGTGGGGTGCTACGACTTGCAACCAACGGGCAGGCTGCATATCGCCTACAGCCAACAAATCAAAAGACGAATTTTCGTTTTCCTAGACGCCATTATATGAGGAGAATATTCCAAACATTGGTAAACAAGATAAAACGACACTGACTTCAATAAGATGAATATGTGTGCATTGTTACGCCGATAATCAGTGATCTTTATGCCAGTAATCCAGCTTGCCCAGCGCCGTTTTGGCGGCGCCCTCCAGGAGCTTTCTCGTGTCGCATAGCGTGCTTGTTTACCACCTTGGACCCCGAGAAGGATGGGTTTATCCCAAGCCGCTGGAAACGATTTGGCTGTAGCGAAACAGTTAAGTGTGTATTAGTTTGACTGCCGGGGAAGGAGATCTCTCGAAAGCCAGTGGAAACATGCCTCTTATAGAGGATCTATCGAAAAACCAAACGGAAAGACAGACTAAGATGGAAATCTTAAGCTCATGCAGTCCAATCACATCAAGTTTAAATAGAAACCTTACTGGCGTCCATCTACAGTCCGTCTGCACGGTTCGCGGCCAAGCGGAGCATGGGGGCTGATCTAGACAGTTTTCATTGAGAGCTATCAATAGACCTGCTTTTCACTGCAACTATTCTCCTGATCTCTCCAAGACTCCACCGGCGAAATTCTACATGAATGATTCTGAGTAGACTTAAAAGTTTCTCAAGTAGTCGCCAACGAAGCGCGAGGCAAAGCTCTGGATGTCACCGGCCGGATATCCAAGGCCTGAGATGATGCCAACGGCCTTGTTACCAGCCTGAGTTATGAAGTTCTCGACAAAGCGGTGCTATATGATATTAATCGATGGATTCATCTAAAGGTGTTGTTGCGGATAACGTACCTGGTACTGCTTGTTGTTCTTGTCGTGGTACACGAGGAATCGCTTGGAGCCATCCTTCTGCTGACCGTACTGCCAAGAGTCGTCGATGACAAAGGTGAACTTCTCGTCACCCTGAGACTTGGCAGCAAGTTCATTAACCTTGCTGGCCTGGACGAAGACCAAGTCTTCACCGCCTATACCACTTGGGTTAGTCTCGTGTATGCAACAGAGGAGGATGGAAGGAGAGAAGTCGACCTACTTCCAGACTTGTTGGTGTACTTGGTCACATAGTACTCCTCGGAACGATCCTTGAAAGATTGGGACCACTTGATGGTAACCTTCTGACCGGCCTCACTGAGAGACTCGGCGAGGATGAAGACCTTGTTGCCCTTCTCGACACCCATGATGATGATTGATGGTTAAAGATTTGGGGGAAATGACTTGAAATTCCTGTTTGGAAGATGTGTGTGAATTGTGAGTGAATGATGATTGTTGATGGTGATGAAATTTCTTGACTTGCCTGCGTCCGACGGTACCTTTTATACACGAGACCCTCTCACAATTGTCACAAAGTATGTACTGGATGTTCTACTGTGTACAACATCACGACTGTCACTCCTTCATTCAGGAGTAAGCCACTTTCATCAACAATCACTGTTTCGGGCTGGGATAATTCTAGACTCTGTCTATTTGACAACACCTGACCTTCATCAGTTCATTGGCGTCGTCATTCTCAGGCGTGGCATCTAGTTGGGGAAGAATCGTCGTATAATGGCTAGCTGAAAGGCCAAGCGCTATCCTGTATTTGGATACGCGTTTATACTATGCGAAGGGGCGTATTGATCAGTTCGATGTGATACGCTGGTAGTCATCAGTCTCATAATGGCGGTGGAAACGTGTTTGAACCCTGGGCCAGGCACGGCGGGCATGATGGAGCGCCACATGCCAGGTGGCGGTCGGAAAGCGGGAGCGGGACCAACCGAGCCCGTGCTTCAGGGGCCCATCCGTAGCTACCCGTAGACCTTCAGCACCTATTCCATGGCTGCCCTTGACTCAAGTGCTCAATTAGCGCTACCTCTAATGCAGAGCTGAACGGCTACAGATGATCCAGACCAAAGCTTAATACATGTATCAACCCATTTCTACAATCGGCATATACTGCTAATTGGTTCATTTAAATCCCCGCTTACCGTAAATAATTGTTCTCTACCGGGGAACTGTGCGCCAATGACTACCTACCTGGAAGGACGTTTATTACTCATCTACTAATGCTCCCTGTAAACCACTAACTATTGCCAGATAGTGGGTCATGGTTTCATACACCAGCACACCGATTAACGCCACGGCGTCCGGATATGTGTACGAGGGCTCCCGCGGAATAGCCAGGGCCATCCAAATAAGCGTGCACCTCCTCAAAACTGGAAGCGCAGAACATAGAACAAGTCAACACATAATTGACAAGGGTTCCGATGTACTACTGCATCTGTCATATACCTAGGCAGTGGCAATAATGGAGGCGGAGGCAGTTCAACTATACTGCTCTAAGTGCCTAGTTGAACGTTGTAGATGATCCAGACCGTGTGTATCATCGACTTGCGACCGCCACCTGGCCGAAAAATCAAACTTTGAATTCAACAGGGCCTCACACTCGGCTGATGATATGGTCAGCTTCACAGCTATATGCATCGGTAAGAATGGAGGCGTTGAGACAGTTCAGCTTTGCGCATACCATGACGCCGTGGTTCGAATTTAGCGAGAACAAGAGGAAGGCATGCACGCTGTCGTCGTGACTTCACCCGCCGCTTCAAATAGAACCAGCAGCTTTTTCCTTCTTGTCAATATTTGAAGCTCATGATTGCAATTACCCCTTTAGGCACATCGTCACTTATAGTTGAACAATCAGTTATGTTGCGAAGCCAATCTCCCTCTCAGTTTCAAGAGACTGCCTTCTTCGAAAACATCGATAGTATATGCGAGATTGCTTCTCAAAGTTGGAGCTTGTCTATACCCGCGGCCTAGCAACGAACGAGCCGCTAACACGAAAACGGTTGCGGTTGTGCCAACGAGATGATACGTGCCAAGTATACTCGCGATTATTGCAGGTTAAAAATGACTAGAACATGTGACTGTTGCTTACTAAATCACTGGACGATGGCATGGCAAAAGAGTTTGTCAATCATAAAAACAGTATTATAACTTTTTAGCATGGCATGTGGTCTCGACTGCCATCCAACACGAGTCATGCATCGCCATCACCCCCAGTACAGACAGTTGCACGCAATTGCAAACTGAGCACCAGATGCATGGTCTAGACCTCCGAGCCCCAAGGAGAATACGCAGGCGCGGTAGTGCCGTCGCACGAGTACTGCACAATGTACAGGCTGTTCTCGGTGCTAGAGTCCAAGAAGACGGTACCGTCAGGCGCAGCGACGCTCAGCTGGAAGACGGCACTGCCCTGGCCCTGACCAAACAAGACGCGGATGGGGAGGTACTGGCCCTCGACCAGGTCGATCGTGGTGCTGCCGCTGCCGGGTCCCGACCCTTGGTGGTAAGGGACGACCAGGTTGGCGTTGGCGCGGGTCCAGCCGGCGTAGGCCGTGGGGCCCAGCCACAGCATGGCAATGTCGTCGACGCCGGAAAAGGTAAAGGTGTAGGTGCCGGTGGCGACGGCAAAGAGGTAGCCCTTGTGGTCGAGCGAAAAGTAGTCGGAGTAGAAGCTGGAGCTGCTGCCGTAGATGCTAATGGCCACGCCGCCCGAGGCGTCGATGCCGCCGACGGTGGAAGTCACGCCACTGACGTCGGGTGTTTGGGTCTTGTAAACTGCGGCATCAAAGTTGCTGTACGTGGCATCGTTGTTGTCGCCCTGGTCGTTGGGGTACTCGGCCCACTGCAGACCTTGGTTCTAGTAAATCGAGTCGTGTTAGCTTGTCATTTCTCTCTCAATTTGATCCAATTTTGTTGCTCAAATATCACCCAATTGTAGGTATAGAGTTACCAAATTGCGAAGTTGGACTAGAAGTCACGTTCGCAAATTACATCATAGAATATGGGACTTTTGGTACTCACATCGCAGGACGAGGGTGTCGGGCAGACGATTTCGGTGGAAGTCGATGTGGCTGTGACTGTCACAGTAGGTGTCGTTGTCGCTGAGGCAGCAACTTGAACAATACTAGTGGCAGTAGGGGTTACGGTGACGGTTGACGTGACAGTCGTGCTTGGGGTGGGGATCGACAAGCAGCTGCAGGCAGTTGAGATCTGAGCGCTGGCAAAGGTGGCGACGCACGAGGGCAACGCGGAGGTGGACTTTGAAGTCGACGTAGAGGTGGTGCTAGACTTGCTGGTCGTCTTATAGCCACGCTTCTGCACTGCGGACAAGACGCATGTAGTGATCGTTTCAGAACTATTACTCGTTAGTGTTCATTCTGTAGCGCCCATATCAGGGTGGTGACAGAACTTACGCAGTCTCAGTCACAGTTACTGCCGGAGCAGTGCTTGTATCGGTTCCGGTTGTCGTTGTAGTGGTTTCCGTGGTGAACACTGTTGAAGTCGCAGTGGCAGTACTTGTGATAGTGGGGATCGACAAGTACGAGGAACAGAACGGGGTTGCCGACGAATATGTCGCCAGAGCCTTCACAACGGCATTGACAACAAGACATTCAACCTGCGAAATGATGTTGACGGGCGTGGCATTGACTGCCACGCCAGCCGCTGCAAGGAATGCTGTTGCGGTTCGGAAATGCATCTTGCGAGAAGAGACTGGCTTCAACTAAGCAGGTGACTTGACAAAGGATCTTGTGGATATCCAAGAATACCATGAAGGTGAGGGAAAGTGGTTGTATTTATCTGAAAGAGACATTGTCTAGACTCCCATTCCAAATTTTGTCTATTCCTCCTTGCCGACCATGGAACAATCGAGACCCTCAATAATCCATATTTGGTCTTGATGGGTACTTCACATTGGGGTCAATGTCCGTCTCGTGGCTAGCTTGGATGAGCCTTCTTCCTGCTCAGTAACGGCTCATCTTCATAAGCCCCCGAGACAGGCCTCTAGCATAGGCCAAGATGCTCATGCGAAGTTCGAGAGCTGACTTCAGCTCAAAGAATAGGGTTCAAAGGTATTCCCGGAAGCAAAGTCTGCATTTACTCAGTATTATGGAAATAGATCGTCGTTAAACCCCGCGTTCGAAACCTATTCTGGCCGGAAGAAAACTCAACCTTGCCATGTGTAGAAGCAATAGTGCCTTCGTTGTAATGCACGTAGACCGGAAGAAGTCTAGCCATGCAAATGCGGAGTAGCTGAAGCACGGAAAAGCTGGGGAAGCGGGAAAAGCTGTTAGCTGAATGCAGGGCCGGCGGCATTGTCCGCACCTTGTTGACAGCTGAGATGAACTCTTGCCAAGCCGCAACGGACGACTTTTCTGGCCCTCATACCGACAGCTATCGTATACCATCGAATTGTTTGTTTCTATATGTCAAGCAACTTACGGTTCACAGCGGCACGGTCCACCATCCTGCCCTATTACTTTGCGGCACGGCAATTTCTGCTTCGTTAGCGCATTGCGGTACGGGATTTAGGAAGATTTTGCTGGTAATGCAGCAGTTGACAGCGTGTTGTATTAGCTCAAAGCGGAGGAGACCTACAGAGAAACTCCGACGATCCGCAGTATAGGTCATCTGTCAAGCTTTAGCGCATTCATCTCAGTATAAGCACTCTTTCTCGCCAGTCGACTATGTTTTCTACACTAGCGTTCCGTTGCACACACTCTGCTCTGTACTTTATTCTGTCAATTAACATACAATGGTTTGGTTCAGCAGGGTACGAGCTCCGTACTTAGTGCCAGGCTTCTTCAGCCAGGGAGCTGTGAGCTCCACGGCCCGAGTCGCCAGCTTCAACTCCGAGCTGCTTATCTCGATAATCCAGCTGTTAAGAACATCAGGGGAAATATTGGAGTAGGTAGAAATGGTCCGTGCATACCCGAGGAAAAGCCAATTGATCTTGATCCGGAAGGTTGAGCGTCCCGACCTGTCCACGTCGTCCAACTTGCAGAACCTAAAGCTCTCCTCTACCTCAGTGCGATCACATTTATGATTTGTAATATTTTCAATCCATGACACATACGACCATAGGTACTAGAGAACTCGGCATCCCGTCCGCTCTGCCCTAGATAAACTAGTAACCGCTGGATTAGTACTCAGATCGGTGACGGCTGGGGAATCCCCGGTGTTGTATGTTTTTGTCAAGTCTATATTTTTGTTAATTGCGAGATGGTTTTCGTTTCTTCCTGTGTGGGTCGCTTCCGCATAAAATATTCGTTTCTAATAACCTTTGCTGATTCTACAAGGGCCATTGATTCCAGACATAACCGATTTCACGCAAACGCAAGTGGGGCTCGGCGGAGTCGGATCTGCCATTTGGTGAAAGCAAAGCTATAAAGAGCGTTCGCAATTGGTACACATGTCTAAGTCTTTTGCAGGGCTGTATTGATGCCTCTCGGTTGTGGAGCATAGGCTGCAGCGACCGCTGTGGAATCAACGCCTGGGCTTTTAGCGAATGGAGTTGGTAGCCTGCGTGTTTGTATCTTGAAACCAAAAACGCAGGCGATACGCGTTGACTCTGGGGCTCTGCTCTTCGGTTCCTATGCAGCTGCTAAGCCTTTTCTTTTTTTTTTCTTTTTTTTTTTGGAGTCGTTGTGAGAGTGGCGAGAGATTTCCAGGGACACTATGGCCGTGGTGGGAACGGTCTTCAACTTGGTTGGCCACTTCCTGATCAGATACCTTGCTCCGAAAGACTGGGGGAATCTTCAGCTGTACAGCGCAACTAGTCCACCGTTTCCACCAGCCGCAGATGATGCATAGGCTTGTCCATCCTCGACAACATAACTGCAGCCAGGGACACTGAGAGGATGCCAGGCAGTGGTAGCTATACTATTGACATCGATTGCGAGCATGGTTTTGCTGCGGTCTAGGAACATATAGTTAAGGCCAGGCGAAGCGAAGCGCAAGACAGGATGTGGTTACATATTTTTGCAAAGATTGAACAGATCACATACAAAGCTCGCTAGCTTCTAGTTGGGCCTTTTCGATTTTCTTTTTTATCTATCCCAAAGGCTGCTAATTCTGGAGTAGGAGGTTTTCTTACACACAAAAATACGAATATGAAATTACGATTCCAGCAATAAATTCATTTTTTGAAGCTTCTTGCCGCGTAAAAGATTTGCGGTATCTCAATACGCCATCTGACTATCTGCACTACGGACTCTGAGCTATATGATACTGCTGATGACCTACCTTGTAACTTTTTCAGTTTGCCGTGTAGCTCTGTTCCGGATGGTCAGGTACCATGCACGGAAGTGAAATTGATTTTGATTGGCAGGGTCACTATACCGAGCCTCGAGAATAGATATGGCCCCCACCCGTCATTATAGGGGGGAAATATCTAAGTCCGCTCGGACGTAGGTAACATCAGACAATCTTTTTGTAGGGAATGGGGGTCAACCATTGGTTGGGAAGCTACTTAGACAGTGCTATAAAAGGTACGAACTACATCAATTAACATGGTTTCTTGGCTCAACGGTTAATCCGAATCTAGCATCGCCCCAACAGTTATTTCCAAGACATACTTGCACCAGTGCATCGAGTCGCTTATGAGTACACACTGTTGTCGAGCAGTAAGTCTCTATTGGGCGGCCACGAACAAGCCGTACGATCAGGACCCATGTACCTGATATAGGGGTCTATCTGGCGACAGGAAACCAGATGATGCTAGTAACAACATCATTGTTGAGCCACAGGAATATCTACAGAGAGAGTTTAGGCAACCGACTTCTCCTACGCTCTTATGCTGTACACGTTCAGCCATGCTGAATGAGTCCGAAAGATCTCCTATCTGAAGACCCGGTGGCCTTGAAACTAAATACACGGAAGCTATAACTATTAAGCCACACCAGCGAGAGACCTAGAGCAGAACGCCAAACCGGCCGCATGAAAGAGTCGTCAAATCATGATCCCTGTGTCGAACAGAATTCATTCTGTGCAAGGTTTATATGGAAACAACAATTTGAAAATAACATAAGTAAGAAATCTGAAAACATGAACACAATATTTATTCTCCCCCCGATGAATGCCGTTTGACAGTGGTATACACCAATCTAATGATCATAAGCTCAAGACCCTGTAGGAGCTTTGGTTCTTCCAGTTTTCGTCCATTGATAGTTATCGAGATACCTATTACAATAATATTAGTGTTTCGATCGGGTTATTTTTTTTTTACATATAATCGAGGTTCCTTCCAAGAACTTACGTCATGATTGCAAAATAAGTATATGAATCTGCGTTGAGGGTTGCTTTATCTGGTCCCGCCTTGGCAAGGTTCATGATATGTTCCATACGATCTGTGAAGTTTTATTAGTGTTCTATACTTTAAACCGGTTAAAAACTAGTATTTCATATGATCTAAATCAACTTACAAGACCCCTCATTTCCTGGAAGAGTTCTGCCCTTAGCATCAACAGCGGGCACATCGATAACTGTGTACAAAACAAAATGATTAGAATCAGATACCTGGAAGGAAATCCCAGTTGATGCAGAGAACTTACTGCTGAGAGTGTACTCTTTCTCTTTCTCATCCCAAACACTGCCAAAATAATGAGAAAACTCATGAATCATAGTTGATGTGAGCCGCAAGTCCCAAGACACTTTATTGGCCAAAACGCCGCTCACAAGACGTTGTTTCACTTGTGCGGCTGGCTTAGGGTAGCCGTTGCTGTTAAGGACTCTGTCGCAGAAGATAATGAGATCGCCCAAGAGCGTGAGACCACTGACACCGCTACCGGGCGGCCCGCAGAAATTCACGGATTCCTCTGTCGTCCCCAGTTCACCGACTTTGATCCAGCGTTGTCTCCAATGCCATGCTCCTCTTTCTGACATGCCGGGCCGGGTTTCGCGTAGCTTGCGCTTAGGCTCGCTAGCATCGTTGGGATCTTCGTCGTCCGGCTTATACAATTTCCATCCTTTGTCGCCACATGCGATGGCGGGCTTGCGATATCCCTCATGACCCCTTGGTAGGCTGCCACGGATGCCGCTAGACATTCTATCGAAGACGCCTGGGCTTTTTTAGCGCCTGCTTCTTCGGCCCTTTTTGAAAGAATATGAATGGGGAAGTGAATGGAATGACTGACCTTCAACTTGTTCGACGTGCTTTTGCTTATCTTTCGCCTTGATGCCCATTGTCATAGCAACGGCGGCGGCTATTGCATCCCGTTTCACTTGCGGTATATGATCGGCACTCTTTCCTCTGTCAAAGATACGTATATCCTTCAGAGCTTGATCGATGAGCGTGGTAGAGTCTTCGAAGGCTGTGTCGAACTTGGAAGAGTAGTCGGCGCAGGTGAGAGGTTGATCTGGCTGGAATTCAATATCGAAAAGATCGGTTATTTTAATTGCCCAAGCCTTGACGGCAAATACGGCTAAGATGGTGATGAAGCGCATGATGATGGATAGTGAAAAGGTACGAAGACAGATGATAACGATAATGGCTTTTGGTGCTTATAGATACAGACTTCAATAGCCAGGACTGGGAGAAGCCCCGTGTTATATGGAGTTTTTCCACGACGCAATAGTGTGCCAGATGAGAAGCAGTCAATTTTCGTCTCGACTTGACTAATGGGAGTCTAGACCACAACAAGGTACTGACTGGCCTGTACCATGTACAGCGCACAGTCGTTCCGTAAATTCGAGGCGTAGCTCAATACCAAGACCGTATGTACCCCTGAAGTTCATGACATCGCTCCTACAATCTCACTCGAAGAACATACGGAGACTAGTGTACCTAACAGTAGGAGCTCACTTGGAATTTCTCTTTTTTTAGAGTCTATATAACGTCTGAAAATTTACAGGGCACTTGTACTTCGTTCATAGAGCCACAGGATGAGCCTCCACGGGTTCAACTACTGATCGTATAGCAACCGTGTAACCGTACAAGTCTTACAATCAGCCGTATAACTTCGAATGCTACGAAAACGACACTGCCACACGTGCCACAATGGCGCATCGTCAAATTTAATCCTTGTCATTGGTATTCGGCAACGTCTTACATATTTTCAGGCCCGCTTTAGAAATGAGAATACCTTTTGACCAAATTCATACATATATAGGTATCCATAGGCCAACGTCAATCACATTTTCTGTATCTCAACTTATCCTATCGACCCTCACAATCACCTTACATCTCTCATCTCGCAACAATGTCCCCTACTACTGTTGCAACTCTGGGACTCCTGTTTGTCGCATCGCTCATCTTGCAATGTCAGGCATTGCCCCAAAACATCAACACCCCAACCGCAACCAAAACACAGGCAACGCAGCTTGTCGTCACCGCAACAACCGGAAGCCACGCAGTCGTGACTTTCATTCCAACGCAAGACCCCAAGTACTCGGACCTCAAGGGCACGACCACTGTCACAGATGAGGATCACACGACTATAGTTTTCCCTGACGGTTGGTTTTGGGTACCTGTAGGGCCTGGGACACCCCCTGTGATACCTCCCGATGTGATAGAGGATCCAGACCTCACAGAAGAGGAGGAGGAAGAAGAATGCAAACCACCAAAACCCCGTCGACAATGCACAAAGACATTGTCCTGGACATTGGAGCCTACGGGTGTTGTATTGTAAGTACTTGACTGATCCGTGTTCTTTTGGCGACCAGGTGTATGTACCGGCTGAACTACTAACGAAATGAATACAGGCATGAAAAAGGCAAATGCCCTGCCGCCACAAAATGTGAAGTAGGACCACAGAGGACAGTGTCGAAGACGATTAGTACTGAGATCGCCACTATGACTGTGGGTGCCTTCTCTGGTAGTGAATTGACCGAGCCAGAGAGCGATTTGCCGCCCGATCAAGAGACAGTCCAATATTTCAGTGATCTTTTTATTGAACTCGGCATCTACGAAGTCGAAGCGACCTGCCTGAATCTAGGCTTCGATGCAACAAAGAAGGATGTGAACTCCAAGATTGACGAGTGGTGCAAGGCAATGGGCGGGAAAAAGTTGGAGTCCAAGGACGGTAAAGACGCCATCTCATACCATCGCTATAACTACGACTCATATTCCTGTAAGTGCCCATATCAATCACTAGGGGGCCCTCAGCAATTGCTAATCAAGTTTCGCCGGGCCCAGTCTGGTTATCCATTGGCAACAAGTCGAACAAAGAGTGTGCCGGCAAGAGTACAATTGACCAAATCGAATGCAGCAGCATGCTGAAAAGTGCAATATCGGAATGTGATGACACGTCGGACAAAACCCACGGTGCGTGGGTACAGGACGACTGCCTGCAATATGTAAGTGGTCGATCAAAAGGGCATGTTTGCACAAGACTGACTAGACACGTGTATATAGAACGTTACCTTCTCTGCCTCTCGGGACGATGATTCTCCTCCATGGGCTCCCAAGGATAAACCCGTCTGCGGCAAGGAACAAGAACCCTTCGTAGACGAGATGCTGGAGAAGGCAGCCGAGAAGTTCTGTGAATCAGTGGACAAGGACGCCGACGCGGCCCTCAAGCAAACCATCACGGATGTGGGCATGCATGACGTTAAGGAGAATGATAACGTATACCCTCGCGGGGCACGAATCGAATTCAAGTTCACCGGAGCCAAGTCTACATGCACAACATCCTGCATCGACGCGTACAAGAACATGCACAACACCTGCGAGCAATCCTCCGAAGGCAAACTCGTCGTCACCTGCGGCACCTACAGCTACAAGGCTCTTGAGCCGGAGCCATCCTGCGAGGACAAAACGACGGCGCTGCGCGTTGATGCTTTCTACGGCGACGAGAGGAAGGTCCCCGAGCAGTTCTGCAAGGACGTCGAGAGTCATCCCGGCCAGAGCCAGTACTGGGCAGTTGATGCTGAGGGCAATCATCTCCCGCGCCTGGGTCGTCGCACCCCTCCAGTCGACCTGGATAATTTCCAGTATTATAGATATGTCCTGGACTGGAAGGCAAGGGGCTCAGGCGAGGACAACTGTCGAAGGAGTTGCATGGAAGCTTATGAGTATATCACCAAAAGCGGCGACTGTGAGTTCTCCCCCTCTCTCTATTTAATATTGTCTCTCTCTGTCTGTCTCTCTCTCTCACTCTCTCTCTCTCTTTCACTCACACACACACACACACACACACACACACACACACACACAAAACTCTCCGTACCGTAACCCGCTCCGCTCAAACATCGGGCTTCATTAATTCTCGTCCTTGCGCCGACCCAGAGATGGATATCGCGTACCGTGGACAGCAAGAGCTAATACGCAATAATAATCTAGGCGGCTACCTGCCAGACAAGAACCTGGTCCGCAGCGGCCACTACGACGTCGGCTGCGGTGTGTACAGCTGGACAGTCGAGGACGAGATGCCGCGCAGCCAGCGTCCAGGCTACTCAAAGCTGGAGCTGGGTGAGCAGATGTGCAATGACGAGAAGGACTTCCCCAGTCACTACGACGCGGAGAAGGAAGACCTGCACTACTTTGCGGTGCGCGCGGACCCCTCGGTGCCCAAGTCGATGAACAAGGACTCGCCCACCTGGACCAACAAGATGTGCAGGGCAAACGCCGCGCCCGCGTGCCACAAGCAGACAGCCTACGAGTTCAGCATCGAGTGGGCAAAGGGCTGCATCACTGACGAAGACGACATCGATACCAAGATGCCGCTGGGCAAGAATGCCAAGGGGGTGGATGGCAACGATCTCAATGACTATCGGCTATGGTCCAATAGCTACGAGAATTGTAAGTACACAATTTCCAAGACGTGTGATTCTGATTCTGACTCCCTTTTCAATCAGGTGACAACGGAGGTGTAGGAGGTTGGATCCAGGTCGGGTGCCTTATATACCGCTACAAAATCGGACTTTCGGAGTAACGGACTGATCAGGTTAACTAAAGTAAATAAGAGCTATTGGGTCAAGTCGAAATGGGCAGATCGGTGACGGCTGGGGAATCCCCGGTTTTGTATATTTTGTCTTTGTGTCAATTTAGTCCCTGTGTTTTGATGGCCCTTCCCCGTTTTCTTCCTACAAAAAAAGAGGGAAAAAAACGAAAGCAAAACTTCAAAATGGTGCCAGTGCAATGACCCGACTCGATTGCCGTAAACTATTTCCAAGACGTAACTGTCAAGACTGGTCACGATACACCTGTGGTATGGGTCAGCGAGCCCATGCGAATCCTCACTGATAGTGGGGCGTGGCCCCAATAGGCGAAGATGCGATTGGCCACTACGGCTCGTTGCCGATGTATCCAACTTGGCCTGAATTTATTCCATGCAACGGTATCTCTTCGGTCAGATTGACCGTCGCAGATCGGTGGTTGATACCGCAGCGACTAGCTTCCATGCCCGGGAATTTGTTCATCAGGTTAAGAATACACTACCGCGACGACGAACAATCGACTCATTGTCATCGATACTTATACGGAATCATACATGAGTTCGATTTGGCATTGTTGTGTCTCAATTACGTTTCCCGTCTACGCACAATACTTTTCAATAATTATTTCTTGAAGCTTTGGAGCGGCGGAGACTACGGAGAACATGCGCATTACCGAAATCACTGTCTTCACCTATACAGCTCATTACAGCCATGGAAGCTTTTCCATGTCAAATGGACGGAGCAGCACTGGTCATCCATCTCTCGTCATTCGAATTCGTACAGACAGTGGTATAGAAGGCTGGGCCGAGAATGCGCCCCTAGGAAGCTCGTATTTGCCCAGCACATATACTGGCGAGCTCGCTGCGCTGGAGGAGCTTTGCCCTCAAGTACTTGGGCTGGATCCACGATCCCCCGCAGTCATCACAGCAAAGCTGGATTTAGCCATGATGTCGGGTATGGCTGCCAAGTCCATCATTGACATTGCTTGTTGGGATATTCTAGGCAAGTCCGTCGGTCTACCAACCCATGTCTTGCTTGGCGGGTGTATCAATGAAGCGCCACCCGCGTTCTCGGTCATTGGCATCTACGACACTCCGGTTGCTGTTCAGAAGGCGAAAGATGAGCATGCAAAAGGAACGTTGGCCTTGCAACTCAAGATTGGAAACGACCCAGTTGCCGATGCAAAGCGAGTCAGGGCTATCCGCCTAGCCCTCCCGGACCATGTCTATTGCTTCGCGGATGCCAACGCCAATTGGAACTTGGCACAAGCACTCGTCTATGCTCGGGCGCTTGGGCAGGATATCACAGTCCCCTTTGAGCAGCCATGCCGAACGATCGCTGATTGCTCAAAGGTGGCTCGACTTACCGGCCTACCAGTCATTCTTGATGAGTCAATATTTACAGTGGCTGACCTCGTCGAGGCACACGCAGGGGGTATTACAGGAGTGAATATCAAGTTGTCACGGGTTGGTGGTATGACAAAAGCTCGCATCATGCGCGACACGGCAGCAGCGCTCGGCATGTCAATGAATGTCGACGACACTTGGGGTTGTGCGTTGACAACGGCACAAAATCTCCAGATTGCCTGCTCGACCCAACCGTCACTACTGGGTGCTGTCGACTGCTATGCCGAGTGGACGTATCCTATGATAGCCGAGGTTCCTCGCTTGCAGCAGGACGGCCAGATCCGTCCGTCACAGCTCCCCGGCAATGGCTTTGGTGCCATCAATATGGAACTGCTTGGAGAACCGCTCCTTCACTTCAGCGAGTAAAGCAGTGCGCGTCAGAATCTACCTTTATTTTGAGTATCATTCATGTGTCTAATATCTGGAATCACGTAGCTTGTTCGTTTGGCTAAGAATGATAGAAAAAAATTAGGCATGATGGAACTCATTTCAAGATGGATTCTGCCAAACACAATCTTCGTGTATCACCCGGGCCATCCACTCAGCATCCTCGTTCTCCAACGAGTTTGCTAGAGCCAAAATCTGCTCCGCTGTGAATTCGTCCCCGAAAGGCTCCATCTCCACATCGACTTCTTCAGACAACAATTCATTGGTACCCAAAGGAGCATCGTTGGGCTGTGACAGTATTTCAACAGGCTGATGTTGCTGAGTAGCATCGTTGTCGATGGTTAGCAGAGTGGTCGTCTTTGCATGCGGTGCGAATTGAAATTCCAGCGGCGGCAAATTGGCCACCATCTCGTTCAAGAGTTGCATGTCCGATTTGCGATGGTTGGCAATCAGATTCCCTGTAGCAATCATCTCGTCAATCAATGCGATGGAGCGGGAGAACCACGAGGGTCGGTCGTCTAAAAAGCGTGCTTCTATTGTCGGGATGATCAGAAGAACAGTAGTAGCGACATAGACATAATCTAGATCGAAAGAGAGAAATGTTTCTAGACTGGCATTAGTCTTTGGCCCCTATTTTACTTGAGTGAAGTGACTGACCTAACAGGCCCTGTGTTTGTAAATTTTCTAGGATGTGGATAATCTGAAGTGACGACTCGACGCATATTTGCACCAGAGCCCGAACCTTCTTAGACGCGGCAAGGTGCTTCAAGTCCGCCTCGGATTCGCAGCGAATTTTCAAGCAGCAGAAAATGACTGGACGGATGGCAAGCACAATGCACTATCATGAGCCTATATCAGCTCGGCTGTACGTCACCAATAGCCCTGTTAGACAAAACGTACCTGGTGATATAGAAGATGCAGAGAGCCTGACATTCTAGATATTCCGTCGTCGGGCGTATCAAGCTGTAATGGTTGCATATTTTTCAATTCGTCGGCCAAGCCAGTTATGTCTTCGAGGGCCGCTCTGGTGTTCATGAGAAACTTTTCATTCAGCCCTCCACTGACTCCGTAAATATCTGTGCATGATACGAATTTAGCTTGGTGCCGACAGAATGTAAAAAAATGAGTGCAATGACATACTATTGTTGATGACCGCAATTATGCGAACCAGCTTGATGTGGAGATCCAGTGCAGCAGTGCGGTGAGGAGATCCAAGAAAAACAGGTAATCGACAATGGATGTCCTCATCTCTGATCGACTGTGGGTTCCCCATCAAAGATGTTATTTGTCTGTCTAATATGTGCACCGTCCACCATATCTTGCGGCAACGTTGCACAACCGCCTCTCCAAGGTAGTGGATTGGCATATCCGTATGCATACCATAGCCGAATGCCATACGTATAGCTTGTCCAATCTATGTTACTGATTAATCATGTAATACGCTGGACCGTGAATAAGTGTGGCTTGCCCATAGGCTCTACTTACAACTACGTCGGCCGAGTTTCGGTAGTCGATAGAGTTGAGGTAAAGTGCAATGGCGCAGAGGATCTCAGTTGCCAGAATGGGTTCTCGGCAGAGGGAAGTGACGTCGGGAAGAAGCTGCATAGCGCGGGCAAAAAACTCAAGACCAGCCGGTCGTCTGTCTGTGTTTTTGGAAAGAATCAGAGCCTTCCCAAATGCCAGGATCAATAGAAACTGTATGTACCACAGTCCTGCCTTTTCTACTCGCCCCTCGGTCTCTGTGTAGAACTTGTGCAAGTTGCTTTTGAAGTCATCCTCATCAAATAGGTGAAACATTTGTCCGCACCGGAACTTGACAGTGTTCAAAAGGTATATAGCGTAGTCGAGGCTAGGCATGATCGGAGGGCTGCTACTGCACTCGGGAGGCGCGCGTGTCCCGCTCCAGCCCAGATCATATGCTGTTCCATCGGACAGTATGGCATTAGCTGGCAGAGGCGCTTGGAACAGCTTCTGATGTATCAAGTGAAGTATGCGCCCAGTAAAGGACCAGTTCGATGATGTTCCCAGATAAACTATAAGAAATTGCCACGATAAGTTCCGACCATACTGCATAATGCCACGACAGAGGGTAAGAGTACTGACAAGACTGTCCAGTTGATGCAGAAAGGAACGTTGAAGGAGATGAAGTGAGCGGATTCGTCAACATGCTCGAGCCTCTATCTTCAGAGCGTTCACGATTCGTTGCATCAGTCCTCGAAGCATCAAGAGTCTCACCAAGCTCAATCTGACTGTCTTGACTGGCTAACACTGCCTGAGCTCCTGTCAATAGTTAGCCACGCCGGAACCTTGTCTACAATACGCCAGAACCATAAACCTACGTGGTTGAGGAGCTCTATCAGCATAATGGGCATCGCCAGCTTCCGATGAATGGAGATGGGGAACAGTTTCCTGCTGCTTTAAAGCGCGCTCTAGGCATACAATCTTATGCTGTAGACCCAACAAATACCTCCATGCACGCAAATCAGCACCAGAGAGGTTATAGAAGCAGGGGGGTATTCTACTCATGAGTAACCTGGATTTTACTTTCGCGGTCATCAAACGAGCACTGCAGACGTCTCTTGGTGCATCCTTCGCACGGCTGCTGCCCGGAACACTTTACTTTCTGTCGTCGGCATCGGGTGCAGCTGGAGATCCAATCTTAGCAAAGACGTAATTGGCCTCATGGGGACAGAGCAACCCACGCCGCAGATGTCCGTTTCGTTACTTTCATTTGGCTCCTTGACGGTCTCATATTGACAACAATGGCGGTACTCAAAAATCTGTTTTGCCTTGATAATCATTCCAGCTGGATCTGGAAGGAGGGTCATACAATCAAGCGGTCAGTGCTGGGTTCTACATTGCAGAGACTGACAAGGTCATAGGGACTCGGTATACTGACATCAGCTAATCATCCTCTGTGCGAATTGACCTGATCCAAATTGCTTGAGTGTGCTAGGTACCCTGTCTCACACGTGCAGGATCTCGGTGGGCCAGAGCGTGTTCGCTGCGAAGTCGCTTCAATGCTCGGACATACGAACCAGCGGGCCGAGCTCCCGTGCATCTTTTGAGCACCTTATTACTCATTTTCGCCTATCTTCAACACCCTTTGTATGCTGTTGATAAAGTGCATACTGTTGTTTATCTTCGGCCGACAGACCGGTGCCCAATTCTCAGGCACAGCGCCGCACTAGGTTAGCGGCGCTTAATGAAAACTGAAAGTGGTTAGCTGCCTCCACTGGAGCCAGCATACTCCAGCATTCACCCCGCCTGCACTAGAGGCCCCCAGCTTATCGCCAGGCGCCCAGCGCTGGATAAGATGCGCGCCGTCTCGGCTTCGCACCCCGATGCTGAAACGGCGTGTCGAACTGCCGGAAGCCGTGTATACAAAGTACTGCGGAGTCACATCAAGGTGCATATTGCACACTGCGGGCAGACTACGATTCATTTCTTCCAAGCTTCTCCCTCCAATTCGACTCTCTTTCACTATCACAATGCCGCATCAAACTTTGCCCAACAATGCTGAGTCTCCTGGGGGCAGATTCCTGGTTAGGGGCGATGCTTGCGGGGAGATCGTCGCTTCCGACGTACCCATAAGTTTCATGATGGGCGTCAACGCCCAGAGCGGATTGATCCAAGATAAACACCACCCACTACAAGGGATCTCGATTACCAACAAGATCCTAGTTATACCGCGGGGTAGGGGATCATGCAGTGGAAGTGGAGTCATCATCGAGATGCTTGTCAATGGCAATGCCCCGGCCGCCTTCATTTTCCGCGCCCGCGAGGATATCCTGACGCTAGGCGTCGTGTTGGCTGGCATTATGTTTTCAAAGTCTATTCCTATTGTCCTAATAGACAATGAGCAGATTTGGAGTGCCCTTTTGGAGGGCGGCACGGCGCACGTCACCACTGATGGACTCCTTACACTTCAGGACAATACGTGCGTGGTTTTGCGCGACCCTCCCAGCATCAATCAAGTGTTGATTTCTCCAGAAGACGAGAAATTGTTGCGTGGGGAAGGATATAGTGCTGCCACACAGCTAGCAATGCAAACCATTGTCACTTTTGCTGCGATTCAAGAGGCCAAATCACTCATCAGCATTTCTCAAGTTCACATCGATGCCTGTTGTTATGCAGGGAAAGTGAGTCTTGCAATTCCTCAGCGTCTTCACGAGCTTGGGGGCAAGTTTGCAGTTCCAACCACATGCAACTCTCTAGACGTCGATCGTCGGCGTTGGAGGGAGTTGAAAGCGGATCCAGCGCTCTCGGAAGCCTCCTATGCCATCGGAGACCATTACTTGGCGATGGGTGCCCAGATGAGCTTCACCTGCGCACCATATCTTTTAGACACCAAACCAAAACTTGGTGAACAGATCGGATGGGGAGAGTCCAACGCGGTCGTTTTTGCTAACAGCGTACTCGGAGCTCGAACTCATAAGTACCCGGACTATCTTGAGGTCATGGTAGCGCTGACCGGAAGAGCTCCTTATACTGGCTGTCATCTACTGGAGGAGCGAGCACCAACTGTTCGCATCAACGTACCACCCATCTTCAAGCGTGAACTCGATGAGTCGGTATTTCCACTCCTGGGATACTATATAGGTGGACTGGTCGGCTCAAGCATTCCCATCATACACGGCCTCGAGGGTTCGGACGCATTGACTCCTGACCTCAAAGCTTTCGGAGCCGGGTTTGCCACAACTTCTTCTGCCCCAATGTTCCATATCACAGGTATCACACCAGAGGCTGCCGACTACGACGACGAAGAACAAGAGCTACAACAGATCAACACCAGAATGAAAGACCTGCAGGAGACCTGGCAAGAACTAACCACAGCCACTGACCCTTCAGTCGACCTCATATCTCTTGGAAACCCACATTTTTCGCTGGAAGAGTTCTCAACGCTCGCACTCCTAGTTCAAGGTAGAAGGATCAGGAAAGGCGTCGTGATGATCATTACAACCAGTCGCGTCATCTACGACAAGGCCAAGCAGGCTGGCTACATTGATGAAATTGAAAGGTTTGGGGCATCATTGATCACGGACACATGTTGGTGCATGATAACGGAGCCCATCATTCCGCTAAAGGCACAAAACATCATGACGAATTCTTCTAAATATGCCCATTATGGCCCGGGGATATCGCGGCGGAAGTTCCATTTTGGAAGCTTGGGCGGCTGTGTCGAAGCTGCCTGCACCGGCTCTCGATCCTCGGAGAGTTTGCGTCCATTGTGGCTTTTCGATTAGTAGATAGACTTTTGAAGATACTCTCATGGAGATAGACAATCTAGAAAGAGCCTGACTTGAGGTCAATCATCAAAGTATATTCCCATGCACACATTCTTTTCTCGATGTTGGGCGATGGAAAGAGGCCAAAGTCGCCCTGAAACTTGCTCGTGTTCTTCGTCTTCTTGGTCAGGTTTGATCAACTCAGGCTCCACCTGGAAGTCACGGCATCCTCGATCAAGTTGACAAGTACACATCATGGTGACACACCAGGGGTCCCGTGTCATATCTGAGTGGACGTGCGCCTTAGGGTCGAAGCTTATTTCTTCCCCGCCATCTTATGCGACTTCGGCTTCCACTCCCGGAGGTAGTTCATGGGCCTTACATGACCATAATTATCTTCTAATTCTCCTATCGTCAGCCCGTCTACTGTGGAGTATGTGAGAAGGGCTCCACTCCATACAATCTAGTAAGATACCTCCAATGACGATCTCCGCGCCAGTCGAGTGCGCGAGGTAGCCGATTGGATGGATACTGGTCAAAGGTAAACTGAAGAACTCAAATTCGTTGCGATTCGGACATGAAAGCGGGGGACTACGCTGTGAATGATAAAGTTCACTAAGAGTTGTCAAGTAGGCCTTATCTACAGTGATCCGTATGTGTGAGGCTTATGACTCTCTGTTTTGAAAGACCACCAATGAGGTAGCCGATTCCGAGACGCGTCTGTTACTCGGGATACATCCCGGCCTCAATGTTTGACATCCGTTCCAGAATACTGGCAACTCACGATGATGCATGACGTACAGAAGATATATAGTCGATAATTGTGTGTTCCATGATAGGAGAAGGTTTGAATGAATCAAATCTAGCAGCATATTCCCAAAGATCTTTACAAGCATGTCGGACTTAATCGTTCTTGGCAACTCGCAAGTTCACGACTTGTTGATTGCGCTCAGCAAGAGTGACATCCACTTGATCAAAGATGAAATTGCCGAGTCTCTAGTTCAATTTTCAACAGGTTCGGAACAATCTTACCAGCCTGAACCTGGCATTGTTGTTAGACCAGATGGGCAGAAGGTACTGTTCAGATCATTTACTTCAATTGAGAGCGTGGGAGTCAAAATCATTGTCGAGCCTCCCTCCAGATCTGCAGTTGTATCGACAATCCAGCAGCCACATGGAGGCAAACCACCAGCGTTGGCACCCCTACGTGGTCTTGTTGCTGTATGCGACAAAGAAGGCCGAGCGGTTGGAGTGATCAACGCCGAAGAAGTGACAGGATACCGCACATCGATGAGTGCCATCATCCCCTACATGTATAGACTCAACACGGCAAAGATTGTTGTATTCGGCGCCGGCATGCAAGCACTGTGGCATATTCGACTCGCCCTTGCCCTGAGGGGGGACGAAATCGAGACAATATATATCGTCAATCGTTCGGCCGACAGAGCGGAGGCCACAGTCAAGCAACTCAGGGAAGAAAATCAATCCCGGTGGAAGTCACCTGCGCGCATCCACTATCTGGCTTCAATTCAACACGATTACGAATCCGAGTTGGAGAGGATTACAGGAGAGGCCGACGTCATTTTCTGCACTGTACCGTCCGCGAAGCCTCATTTCCCTGCTAGATACATCAAGCCAGATGGGCCAAACAGCAAAGGTCCCTATATCTCTGCCATTGGATCATGGCAGCCTGGTATGATAGAGCTTGACCCAAGCCTAGTACGGGTTGCTGCCGAAGCCAGCAGATCCTACGAGCTTCCCGGCCACGCAGAAGGCGCCATCATTGTGGATGATCTTCAATATTGTCGCCTGCATGCGGAAGAGGTGATTCAGAGCAGACTGGAAGAGAAACAAACAATCGCACTGGGAGAGATCCTGCGCACACAACAGCAGGCGCACAACCCTGCCATGGACGCTTGGCTAAAGGAAGGCTTTGTCGTCTACAAGAGTGTTGGGGTAGGCATGACTGACTTAGCTGCTAGCAGAGCCATTTTGTCTCTTGCCGAGGAACGCGGTTTTGGTGTCAAGATGCCCAATTTTTGAGATGGGGTATAGATCAAGATCAAGATCGGGTTCTCCGAGGATAAGAAGGTAGCATGTAGTAATACAGCAGCACTATACCGCCGGAGCCTGGATTACTAGCTTTTCGCTATTCCGTCGAGACTTTGAGCCATTGAATTACATTGTGCTTTCCCGATAACAGCCATATGCGACAGAAGCGGAATTTGATGCAGTACCTTGTGCCCCTCGGCAGAAATGAGCCATAGTGATATAGCAGTACTACTCAGCCTCGATTCTGTGAGATGACGGAGATCAACTTGAAAGTATTTATCAACTTGAAAGTATTTATGCAGAACAATTTACACTATCGCTCTTGATTTGTTGGGCTTTTTCTATGAAAATTTGACCTCGAGACTAACCCGAGTTGTCAGCACAAGTCCACACAGCAGAGCCGTTGGAGTTTTGATACTGCGAAATAACTCCACTGATCGCACCGTAAGTGCCAGCAACTGTAAGGAAAGATCCTCCAACGATGATAAATGTAGCGCAGCTGGCCAAGAGTGTCCACTTCGCCGTTCTCTTTTCGCCCCAGTACATATAGAACCACATGCAGCCCATTGGCTGCAACGCCAGAAGAGTACCACGATGGCTCCAACAAGAGACACAAGACCGCTCAGATTAGGAATGGCACTCGCGATTATATATGCCAATAGTGAGCTGCCTATAGTGCAACTAAACCAGACCGCCCAATGAGTTCTAGTATTCTGGACCAGATGCTTAGAACCCCGCAGGAAGCGTACCAAGAGATACTTTGCAGTAAACTGATTCACAAATTAGACCTTTTGAACCATGCGTCAATAGAAAAGGGGACGTTACATGTATAAAAAGAGTAATGCTGACAGTCAGGCCTGGTAGAGCGATCCCGTAGCACACCTTTTTCATCACTGCTCCAGCGGACCCCAAAGCAGGGGTCGAGACATATGATCCGCAATAGTAATATACCACGATTGCGAGGGTCACATAAATTGCAGTCATTATGGACTGACAGGTGAGAACTGCTCGTGTATATACGCGAGGATCCCGCATTTCGGAGACAATATTGAAGAAAGCGGGGGTTCCGGCGAAGGAGAAAACGATAGTTGAGACCGCAGCAAAGGCTTCGGCTGGAGTCGGATTTGCGATCAAAACGTAGTCTGACTGCCATGGTCCAACCGTTGGGGCAGAAGCGGGACGATCTTGAACGCCAACGGATATCACCAGGGTCACGACTGAATGAACAAGCGTTAGCCACGGCGCAAGACTAGAAGGAATCATAGCCAATAGATGACTCACCTGAGACAAGGATACTGATGAATCCCATCCAGGACAACAGTGAAATACGTCCAAGTGTCTGAATACTGCCAAAGCCGGCCGCGAGAACAGCTGCGACAGCTACGAAAACGGCCGTACAAGTTGCATGGTCGGACAACGCATTCAAGGCAGTCGACCAACCGATGAAGGTAGAGCTGGCTGTGGCAATCCAATCTGATTGTTCCTTCATGTTAGGTTTGATAGTCTCAAATGTGTTTCGTTTCACCAGAGGTCAACTCACAGATTGCAAACATTATGCCGAAGCATTCATAGCCGAACCTACCAAGGAAAATTCGGCCAACATCTTCAATGCCATAAACATCCGGGTACCGGAGTTTGAAGTCACCGATAATATAATTGGACCAAGTAATCATGGCAGCAACTAGTACAACACATATAGTGCCTGGGATAAGGCCAAGCACAGAAAAGGTTTCCGGTACAGTGAGGACGCCCAGACCAATCTGAGTTTTCAACATCAACACAACCGCGCCTTTGAATCCCAACTGTTATACGTTAGCAGGCTGGACAGTGTTGTATATGAAGCTTACATACCGCACGGTAATTAGGACCTCCCTCTGTCATGTCTCCAAACACATCGTCATGGACGATTCCCTGGGTACAAGTTCCAGGCTGTACAGAAGAGGTCGGCTCGATACATCTTTCTTCGTCAATTTTCATGTCAGCAACCTTTTGAGACATTCTGGCAACAATTCAATGTGGAAATTCTAAGATATGAATGGGTTGTTTTGAGGAAAATAAATTGGTTTTGTGCATAGGATAGGTATGAGTTTGGGAATCGCTTCTTTTCTAAATGTTTCAGGCATAGGTGCTACAATTGGTGGCCAAATGTGCTCTTTAAGTGCAGTCATTATTATTGAGAACAGGAAATGACCCCACGTCATTTCCACTATAAGCGATATGCTACATCTAGACTCACAGATCCGAGCTTCCAAGCTTCCAATTCCTTTTCTTTCCTGCATGTCTAGCTGCCTACCCCACAGCCGCGTGCCATGGACCCCTGGTGGTAGATACTACTTAGCACGAAAGATAAGTAGAACTGGACCACCGGTGTAGAACCCGAGTGCATCCCTATCTATTCCGGCTGTCGCCCGAATATAAGACTTGTCTCCAATTCCTTTATCAGTCTTGTGAATCTGAAAGTGGTTAGTACCATCGGTCGCCTCTCCTATTGGATACCCTTTTAACCTTTGAACAAATTCCGCTTGATCATACTTCCCCTCATTACGGTGCTATAGGTGCCACTATCAATATTCGAAGAACATCCACCAGAATAGAAAGGATAACTTCGACGAGAACACAACAGACTGGCCCACCGCGCGCAACCAACCTCAGTTGGCAAACTTGAGCTCCTTCCAGTGTGAATCATTTGCATCTATCATCAAGTGCCGCGAGTCCCCTCTATCTTTTCAAATTCCCTTCTTTGGATTAGTGAGAGAGAAAACATGCCGACTACCACTAGTACCAGCACTAGCACAGCTGCGGCAACACCCACGCCGCCAGTCAGACTTCATTCGGAAATGCCCACACAAAAGGTAGATTCTGTTCTTCAAGGCGTTGCGCGAGGCGACCGACAGGGATTGCTCAGGCTTCGTGGTATTCCTGCCTTCGAGAACCCTCACGACAAGCGGATATGGATTCGCCAGCACATGGCAGCTGCCTTCCGCTTCTTCGGAAAGAATGGTTATACTGAGGGGACATCGGGGCACATATCTGTCCGAGGTACGCTTCCTGGAGCATTCTACTGGGAGCTTTTTCTTGATATCGATGAATTGACTGTCGAGCCGCACAGATCCAATATTACCCAACCATTTCTGGATGAACCCCTTCGCTGTACACTTCAATCAGCTCAAGGCATCCGACATGGTTCTGGTAGATGCTGAAGGCTACGTAGTGCCAGGTGGAAACCAAGCAATGATCAACGAGGCCGGATTTATGATCCATTCCGAGGTCCACAAAGCTCGTCCTGATGTCGTCGCAGTGGCCCACGCTCATAGTATTGGTGGCAAAGCATGGGCCTCATTTGGCAAACCTATCGAAATGCTTACCCAGGGTAAGGCATTCCTGCATGACTTTATATCCTCTCCCATTAATTCATGGCTGACGAATTATAGATGCTTGCAATCTCTATGGTATAGTTGGTGTATATGCTGAACATGGAGGCATTGCATTGGCGCAAGATGAAGGTCGGGCCATTGCACAGTCACTTGGCAAGACAAATACGGCATGCATCTTGATGAACCATGGGTAAGCACAGCCAATAACTCGTCTTATCAATTATGCCGAGTCCAAATACTAATGTTTGACTAGACTCATCACATGCGGGACTACTGTTGATGAAGCCGCCTTCCTATTCTATTGCCTGGACCAGTCCGCTCGTGGGCAACTCATGGCCGAGGCTGCGGCTGCAAATGGACTTGAAAAGAAGATCATTCCGGACGACATGGCCAAGTATACCGCCAGGTCAATGCAGTCGCCAGTAAATCAGATTACAACCCGTTCTCCCTTGTGTCGTACTAACCAAAGCCTCGCAGGATAACTTTTACAACGAATTTCAGCCGGAGTTCAACTTGATTGTTCATGAGTCGAACGGAGAGGTCCTTCTTTGAGGGCATTGGGGTCAAATTCGTGCATCTATCAGCAAAGAAAACCATCCACGTTCGAAATCCAGAATTATGTTATTGGGAACACAATAATGTTATATATTGTTGATTGTAAATACTGATTAATCTGAGCGTCGTGATTCGTACGAATCGCCACGATATTCATGGCAGCACTTCGTACGTCCCAATACGCCATTCCAATGGTGATTCATAGCTGCAGAGCCCTGCAGATCCGCTTTCTCTTAGCTGCAATGCAAAATTGCGATGATCATGTCATACCTCCGGCTCCTATCCAGCATCGAGCTTTGATTTCATTGCTGCTTAATCCCTCCGTTGATCTGAGCCGATGATCAATACATGGAAATATGTCCTGGAATCTCTGTACCTCAACCTATCAGAAGGACGATTGCAATGAAAACCCGGATCCAATTTTTGATGATCGGGATCAACCATTGTCGTTGTTGAACAGAACTATTCTCCGAAGGAACCGAGGTTCAAATCGCCTCCAGCGGCAAGAGCTCATAAAGATGGACGCATGAACAATGATCTCATCATATCCTTTCAGCTCTCAAAATTGTGTAAGCGCCACCTTGCTAAGAGGTACACAAATATTTCAGGCTATGCACCGATTTTCCCTTTAGAATCGTTAGTCAAAAGCGGTCATCGCTGGCGAGAGACTCACATCTGTACAGGCGCTTGCGGGATACAAAGCGTCCCCAGACTTGGTAAAAAGCCAAGAATAAAATGAGTACCAGAGCCGTGCAGGAAAAAGTGATATTGAAGAGTTGTTTCATGTCATGGCAATGGTTGTTATTGTCCAAGCTGTAGAATAAATTGATTTGAGGTCTTTCGTCGGCTATCCTAACCCCAGAAATGGAAGTTTGCTGAGCACTGGGAAGGGCGATCTGTTCCTTCAAATACCCGGTTTTCTCGTGAGTGGAAAGAAGATAAGACGTCTCTGTTTCTTGATCCTGACTTTCAGACGTCTCCGCCAAGGAAAGGAGGTAGCTTGTTGGCAAAGGCCTTTGCACCATCAACACCATCGTGGGATCTTCGTCGATCGAAGGGATGTATGGGCTGTTCAAGTTTTCGCCGACTAGAAAAGGTTGAACTTTATGTTCAGCCAAATGCTTTGACCTAGACGGTTTCGTTGTGTGCCACGCTGCGGTAATTCCATGAAAGGGATCCTGATGAAAAGCAATTGGTGCTGCTATTGCCCCACAAAGCACGAATAAGAAAACGAACATATACATGGTGAGTGGGGATAAAATTGAGCATTTACAAGAAAAGAAACACGGAAAGCCTCATCGCGCAGAACCTTTATACAGAAACATGAACGACTGCGTGATAAGTGATTATTTACAGGGTGACACTTTGCTATCTTCTTTTCCTAACTCAATAAGTATGTACATGGCATTGGAAACCTCCGGCCTGCGCCATGTAATCGACGACTAGTCTGGTGCAAACCGTTTTGTTTTACGGCAGGACCAATCATTCGCTTCCTTGCCAGATTGCGGGTTGAAATCAACCCTCGAACTTGTAATAATACATAGTGCAAGTAGCAAATATGGTGTGCCTAAAATCCACGACATTAGTTGAGATTGAGGCACAATGACATTATTGCAGAGCGCATGGGGGTGGGGCGTAGGACTTGTTCCAGCACTCGATCTATGCCTGACCCTTGTGGAGCATCTTTCTTCTGGGTCGCGTCGCGTGGTGGCTTAGACAGGAGGGACCGGCATTGGTGGAGGCTAGGCCTCTTATTGCGCATCCCGTAAAAGGCTTAATTTTGCTTGATTGTATCGTGAAAAAGGCTTGATTCCAGCTTTCGCAATGGCATCTACTAGCAATCCACCGCTAATGCCAGGGCCAAAGTAATTCAATTGCTGCCATGTTCAGATGGGAGAGTTTTAGTCGTGCATAAGGTAGGACTCCGTCGAGATTGGCTTGTGCGTGTGCAAGTTGTGCAATTCCCGACTAGACAGGTGACTTGCCCCACGTTAAAGAGAGGCTTGTCAGATGCTTGATACGGGCCAGATTCATTGTTCATCGGTCTACACAGTATACTGGCTGAAGATCATCCGTGGTCAATTCAATTCATGAAGCGTGTGAGTTCAGGTTCTAGACTTGGCTTCACCTCCTATTACTCAAGTGAGCAATAACGGACCTAGATCTGACTTTGGTTGGCTAGTTCCAGCACCGCCCGCCGCGTTCTTTTAGGCAGTCCCGTACAAAGTGCACAGCCCCGCGATTAGTGTCCTTCACGATATCAAAATTCGTCTTTGCTGTCATCGGAAAAAGTGCTGCCACCCTTCCGCTCCTTCTACTTCATTGCAGCATTCCGATATGTCAGCTTACCAACATAACCTTGATACAAGAGATGCAGCCCCAGAAGCCAAGACGGAGTCGCGCTAGAGTTCCAAAAGCGAAAACTGGATGTAAAAGTTGGTCAGTTGCGCATGTTCCCATCCCAGCACGTCTCCCTAGCTTGTTGAAGTTCTATATAGCTGGCTGCTCAGTACTGACAGCACACAGCAAGTAGGTCTCCAATTACCTTGATTTTGATTATTCTAACACGTTTGGCCATGATTCAGAGTTCGGCACCTCAAGTGTGATGAGGCGAGACCAGAATGCAACCGATGCCGCAAAGACCGAGTAAAGTGCGACGGCTATAGTCTCCCATCAACGTGGGTCCACGGACCGCGCAACAATTGCCAACAGCAAGATGCTTTTCAAGTTTCGACCAGCCTATCAATTCCTACTCTTGTAGACCAATTGCCGGACCTGACATACCTTGAGCGCCTAAACTTTCATCATGCGTTGCGATATACCGTCCATGAATGGGGAGACTGGGCGCTCAAAGAGAATTTTTGGAATAGCCGTTTACCCCTCATAGGTCTGCACAACAGTGTCATCCGGCACGCAATTATTGCACTCGGCGCAGCACATCGTGATTTTCTTTCTCGAGCCCTTGAAACGCCTACACCTGGTTGGAGCAACGAACGATTTATTCTTAATCACTATAACCTTGCTATACGTCACATGCTGCCACTCATGTCTATATCTACATCAGAGAATCTGCGAGCTGGCTTGACTTGCTGTCTCCTGTTTGTCTGCATTGAGAATCTCAGAGGGCAATACACAGAGTCCATACGTCACCTAAGAGCAGGGTCGCGTGTGCTCGCGTCCATGCTTTCCGAGAATGACTCATACTCCAAATCGACGCAGAATGTCTTCCCGATAAACAGTAGATCTGAATGGCATTTCGCGCACACCGACACCCATGAAGGTTTTCACGACGGTGACATGGATGACCTTGCCATTCTGTTTTCCTCTCTCGGCACCGCCTGCTCAATCATTTCCGACGAGGAGATCGTCCCTCTGCAACATATCGCGGGGTGTCGCGTCCCGAATACCTTGGCCGCAGCTGACAGCCAAGTCACCCCCTTTTCCAGCTTGGGGGAAGCCCGACAAGAGCTGCATGAGATCACAGTTTTCCATGATATAACCTGGAGACAATTCTGCTTTCCCCTTGATTCTACACCGACGCCGCCGGAAACACGCATTAGAAGAAAGACTGCGTACTGCTCGATATACCAGCGGTTCTTCCACTGGAGTGCGCGGTTCGACGCTTTCATGGATCATCTACTCCTTCAGTCTGTTCCAGCGGCAGAGATATGCGATGCTTTGAAGACTCGCTTGGATCAGAAGATTTGGCTCGCCCTAGCGGACGAGGAGTCTTGGTCGGCCGACTGGGACGCCGAAATCAAGCCATCCGATTTGGATGCCATACTCGCAGACGTGGAATTATTCAACCAACTCTCACCATCACCGCCGCAAGCTTCCTTCAAGTTTGACATGAACTTGACGCCGTCACTCGTGTTTGTTGGATGTTTCACAGAAGATGTGGATCTGTTACGTAGAGTTGTTGCTGCGCTCAAAACGTTGAATCGGAGAGAGGGCTTTTGGGATACGCACGACCTAGCTGAGATATTTGAAGCTTCAATAACGGCACGAAGTAAATATGGATGGTCGATCAAAGGGCCGCAGCGGGGAGACATCTTGTGTTTTGTAAGGTCGCTTGCGTCACTCAATCCCCCTTGCATCAAGGCCACGAACTCATTCCTTCGTTTTGCGACTGAGATGATGTAGAGTTCAACTGCGCCTAAATTTGCGGTATAACCCCGTATGCGCATCTTCATTTTCATGCCTGAGACGTCTTCGAGTATCGCGGTGGGCTCTAGCTTATAAGTACAGTATTCGATGTTGTTGATACGACCAGTATCCAAAATAAAGAGTAGAAGTAAAAGATGGTCTACTTCCGAGAAAATAATGTGTAAACAAACAGACTTTATAACCCTTCCTGTGTGTCACCCGAAGGGTGCCACAGTACACCAGCCACAGGTAGAGTGGCGCATCAGTTGTCCCCCAGCACGTAACTTGTCAACTGGCAAGGTTGATCAAGTCTCGTGTTGCGATACCGATCGAGTTGCGATACCGATCGAGCAGGACAGACACAACATAGAGCAGCGTGCAAAGGCTTGGCGGATCAGATCGTGAGTCATATCACAGTTGGGAACTCGAGCATCATGACAAGCTACCATTTTCGACTTGCTCTCTATCCACCAGTTTATTAAAGCAGCTTTCTATAAACAGATACGAAGAAAATAAAACACACACATTTATTACACTCAGGAAGTTTTGTAGATTTGAAAGCTACCAAACTCCCAGAATGCATTGGTGAAGGCCTGTGGGTAATTGGCAACATAAGTGGTGCAATCGCCGGGGCAACCGCTGCTCTCGTAGACATTACCGGCCCAGTCACCGCACAGATCAATATTGGCAATGATGCTCTGGTTCTTGAAATGACTCGAGATGGAACAGTCCGTGTTAGGAAAATCGGCGGCTGCCGTCCCCCAGGTACTGGGATCGGGGCTCTTTTTCCTTATGTCGTCCGGTATGCTTTCCCGCGCGAACTGCCATATGCGGATACCCTCACTGCGCCACTCCATGGCCATGATGCCACCGCCCTGCTCATTAAAGCCAGTGCCATAGCTCGATACGAAACCAAATACACCACAACCTGCATTGGAGTTGACGGAGTGATCGCAGTCGGTCTGGGTGGATGCGCCCGACATCTTCCGCTTTGCGTCCATGTTGCAGTCGCTGCTCGTGTGTAGCGTCATCTGATTGCCGCTTGTGGCGAGGTTGACCGCCTCCATGACGTCGATCTCACCGTTCGTGGGCCAATTGCTCGTATCACTCAGCCATAAAGCCGGCCACGTCCCGCAACCGTAGGGCGTATGCTTGACATCGAAAATAAAGAGGCCTTTGTCATACTGTGTCTTTGACGAGATTCGGACAGAGAATCGGCCCGTTGACGCATCGGGGTCGGATGTATTGCCAACTGACGTATCTACCTTTAGGAAAGCCGAGGTGTCCGATGCGTATGTAAGGTTCTGGAAAGAAAGAAGGTTAGCTCTTGTGTATCAGGGTAAATGCTTCATAGATGATTACAAGTAACTCGGCCGTCTCTTTTGGGACATAGTGGACAAAGCCCGAGGATGGATCATATCCTTGAAAGTAATCAAAATTGTCGAAGAAATCCGCCCCTGAATCTAGAATGGCACGTTAGTTATTGAATGAATTTAAAGAAGTTCGCCAAAGTTCGCCGTACTTACAGGTATCTTCAAGCGTGTAGCTGAGCGCACTGTAGTCAGGGTACCGATTAGCCTTGGTGACGGACACGCCAACAGCGACTCCAATAACTTCGGCGACAATAATGGCGACAGAAATACCCGCCCACGTTCGCTTGCGCCACTGGAGTGGATTGGACGATGTCACTCTGTTGGGGATATCTTTGTTTGATGGTTCATCCAAGCCGATAGACTTGTAATGATTTGACTCCATCTTCAAAGACTGTCGAAGTTGCGGATAGTGGTCGAATTGATGTACTTTGTACTATGCTGGATCTTGAGCTGGATGATCCATCTACCGTTTACAGAGCTTGTCTATTTCGTAACAAATCTGCCTGAATCGAATAGAGGAAGCTTGAAAAGAGTGTCTGTTGGTTGTCGAAGTGCCCCAGGTGAGGGAAAATAAAAGCAACCTATTGGGTCTTATTTATAACAATATTATTACGACCAAAGTTTTGAAACACAATCGCCTTGGATGTGATCTGATTTCAACTAGCACTCTCTTGTCGCATGCATCTTCCCGAGGAACATGATTCAGGCCGGAGAAGGCTTGGTCTGCTGCGCCTTCTTTGATTCCAGGGATCTAAGTAAGTAATGGTAGGTTCTTCAGGCGTCTCATGAACTGTGGAGAAACGGTACTGAAGCTGCAGAGCATATTGTGATTCCAGCCCAGGAAGCGCGAAGATATATAAGTGGACTTCGCCATGATCACGACTAGTTGTATGGACGACTAACCATCGAGAAGAACATGAGGAACGAGATCGACATTGCTTGTCAGCATTCTCCACTCGGGGTAGAGAAACAATATGCTGCTGCATTTTCGCAATCGACTTCTTGCAGTTCACAAGTCCTGAGTAATCGACTTCGTTTAATTTGGGTGTGGCGCATGTGCTGTAGGACCTTTGGGTGCATAGGCGCATTGGTGCCTTCGACTTTGTTGGATGGTCGGGTCGAGCACAAGTTTGGGCTTCCCATTGGTTGTGCCGTGTTATGTCTTCGCTCTTGGCATATGGACTCTGTTTTCCGACCATTTTGTGAGCCAGCCACTGGTTGCTGACTTCTACGTTGGTAAACCGCTCGGGCGCTAGTTCTCAAAACACGGCACAGCCAATAAGAGGCCTGCTTGTTTTTGGCCAGCAGTGGAACCAATCAAATCAAGTCTAGAGGCTCAAACCATCTTTATGACCGAGCTACTTGAACGGTATGCGGATTGTGACACGCTCGAACCCGATGCGCTAAACCCCATCCTCTTCCCAGCCCCCACCCCGCGGGCGTGGGTGAAGTGGGAAGACTGCCAACTATGTATGTATGTAACCTACCAAAGTTGGCAGTCATCGTTTCATGCGGTTTACTAGAAGAATTGGCGCTTTACTCGGGTATCTTCGCTAAGTACTGCGCACCAGCCTTACGGTATATTTGTAACCTGATTAACCTTCACCACACTGCACAGGTTACATCCTGACCTATATCGTCAATAATGTCATATAAGGCTTCTTCAGGGTATTTTTGGCGTGCGATACCAGAATATTCAAGCCATACAGAGCATCCTTTGAAGAACAAGAATAGGTTATATTACAATTGATTCTAAATTAAAATTCAAGGTGGATTTTCGATATATATGTCTATCCTGACAAGGGCACGAATGTGGCGTCTGTCACTCTTTCCCATCAAGCCGCTGTACATGCTGGCGCACCGTTCTTCGTCTTGGTCGTCGTGGTTGTGACCGTCGTGACAACTGTGCTAGTCTTGGTCTTGGTCGACGTGTTTTGCACCGTCACGGTCACGCTAGGCGTGAGTGACAACGTGGTCGTTTTCAAAACGGTCGATGTCGGTGTTGCCAAAGTGACGGTAGTCTTGACCGTCGTGTCCCTGCTCTGGGTGACGGTGATGGTCGAGGCCTCCAGCGTGATGGTCAACTTCTTGGTTGCCGTCTCGACGTCAGTGGTGGTCGATCCAGGAAGAGTAGTTGTCAACGATGTTGTCCGGGTCACGAAGACCGTGGTGCCAACGGTCGTGACGCTTGCAGCTAGAGTCGTAGTCTTTCCCGTCTCCTTGGTATTTACAACTGTGACTGTAGAGGTCGAGCCGGGCAATGTGACTGTGGCAGACTTGACTGCAAAGGCAGTGGTGGTCTCCGCGACTGTCTCAGGCTTTAGTGTGCTCGTCTTACCCGTCGTCTTGGTGGTGTCCACGATGATGGTCGAAGTGACACCAGGAACGGTGGCGGTCTTCGTTGCGGCACTGGTGAAGAATGAAATCACGGTGACTGTAGTGACTGGTGCGCCTGCAGCCGTAGCCCTGGGAAAGACTAGGGCTGCGTCGGTTGTGCCGAAAGCAACACCACGCTTAGCCTTCTGGGCGGCGGGCATGCAAGTCAGTGTGGTCGTGGCTTTGGCAGTCTTTGTTGAAGTGGTAGTGATCACGAGAGTTGATGTTGTAGCTTTGAGTGTTGTTGTCTTCGTGTCACCCGGGTTTATCGTGACGGTGGTGGTGCTTGTCACCTTGGCAGCGCCTGGAGTGACCGTCGAGGTAACAGTGACAACTTGTCCCTGGCTCAACGTCGTTGTTGATGCCTTCGGGGTCGAAGTAGCGATGCTCGTAACGGTAGTACTAGACTTGACCGTGGTGGGCTTACCAGTCACGGTGACCAGCTGACTATGAACCTCGGTAGCCGTAGTTTGGACTGTCTTAGTACTTGTGGCCGGTGTGACGGTAGTTCCGACATCAATGATGGTAGTCGTCTTGACAGTGACGACCTCGTTCGCCTCTGTAACTGTGTTCGTGTTGGTAGACGTAGCCTTGACAGTCACAGTCTTAGTCGTTGGTGCAGGCGTGACAGTTGCACCCACGTCTAGTGTGAACGTGTTTGTGGCGGTGACGAGGACAGTCGACCCAGTAGTGGTAGTCAAGATGGTCGTCTTGATCGTGCTGGGAATAGTGGTGGTGATTGTCGACGTGGACAGGGGTGTAGACGACGTGGATGAAGTCTTGGAGATCGTAGAAGAGGTGGCAGAGGAGCTTGGCACAGTCAAGTTGGCAGCTGCAAAGGGCGACGTGTAGACAAAAGTCTCATTGATCCAAGATGTTGTTGTGAAAAAGTTTGCAACTTCGAACTCGGCAGCCTGAGCATCGCTAAGCTCAATGGCGAAAGTGGCGCGTCCACTTGTGGATGCTCTGGGACCATAGTTGCCATACTCTCCGAAGGTGACGCCGTCAGTGCGAGGATCGCTCTTGGTCCAAACATCCCAACCAGTTGATTCGATACACGAGTCAAGATAGCTGCCAATCCATGCAACTCTGGCAAAGGCGTTCCAGGGACGACCGAGCGAGACCTGGCTGAAGGTTGCGCCTTGTGCGGGGGTTACTCTACACTGGTCGAACACGAAACCGGCAGCGGTGGTGTTGGTCGTTCTCTTGCTGGCTGTCAAAGCTATTTTGTCCTCGTTGGGCGCGATTGTCGAATTCAAGAAGTATCCTGCGCCAGATCCCCAGATCATGTCAATGTTGCCCTCAATGTAAGAGTTCGATGCGAATAAATTGCCGTTCACGAGGAGTGCATCTTGGTTACCATAGACCTGGCAGCCGTAAAGTCCAGCAAACTTGCTGCTCTTGACGGCAAAACCCAGCGAGGCGTAACTGTTTGCTTATTAGTAGGAGAACAAGGTTAGGGCGTCTGGTACTTACTCATCGGTCGTGCCAAAATTGTTGGCGAAGTTGATGTTGACTGCCTGGAAATAATTACCGGTGGCATACACAGTGGCAGAGTCCGAGTTGGACGCGTCTGATTGCGTGTTGATGCCCTTGTTGAACGAGATGGTGACCTTGTTCTGGCTGTAGTCCTTCGGACTCTGGCTGTAACCAATGAAGATGGTGGTGCCGGACTTGTTCAGAACAAGCTGTTCCGAGTAGACACCTGGGTAGATGAATACAGTGGGAGTGATTTTGCTTGAAGTTGGGAGGACATCCAGGGCACCTTGGATGGTATCATAAGTCGTCACACCCTCAATGGCGGTCTTGGAAACAATGTAAGCGCCAGCTGGGGGCGTTGTGCCGTCATAATCTGTCGTGCCAACCGTCACTGGATCTGTAGTTTTTACGGCAGGCGACGGTGTCGCGATGCTGTCCCAGTACGTCATGTCTATCCAGTCTGTGCTATCCATAACGCTGGCCAACGAATAAGTGTCACTGGTGAGCAGAGTACATTTCTGCCAAGCGACTCTGGCGGCGGCGTTATTCTCCCAGTTACCAGGGCCAGTGTTGTTGTACTCGGCAAAGGTGATGTAGTCGGTCTGCGGGTTAGTGGTACTCCATACCTTCCAGCCCGATGGGGCGATGATATCATCCAGATAACTGTTCTTGACAACCACGAGGGCATAAGCACTGTATGGCCGCCCGAGATAGACTGAAGCGGTTAAGTCTACGGTGGCGGTCTTGGCGGCGGTAAAGAGGCACTGGTCGAAGATATAGCCTCCGACAGCAGTCAATGAGGCCCGGCTGTGAGCTGTCACGGCCGAGCTGGCTCTCTTGGCTCCAATCGTGCATCCTTTGAAGTACTACAGAGATGTCAGCTCGATCTTCTTTGACCGGGAAGAATACACTTACCGCCTTGGAGTAGCCCCAGATGAAATCAATGGCGCCGTCAATATAGGAGCTTTCGTAGTACTGGTATCCAGCTTTGTTTCCGGTGAGCAGAGTGTCTTGCCAGCCGACGAAGGAACAGGCATAGAATCCAATATGCTGGCCATAGATGCTGCCAGCAAGGGTAACATAGCTTGACAACGACCCATCGAGGTTGTCAGAGTTCTCAATATTGATGTTGTACAGGGAGATTTTGGTACCGGCGGTGGCAAAGGTCGCCGTCTCGGCATCGGAGTGGCCCGTCGGAAGAGGGCTGACAGAGAGTCCGCGAGCGTGGGTAATGGTGACGGTGTTGTCGGCGTAGGCCTGACCGGGGTTGCCAGCAGTGTATCCAACAATCATGACAGGACCGGCACGGTCGACTGTGGGAACCTGCTCGGAGTATGTGCCGGGGTATACGAAAATGATCTGAGTGCTGCTGTCGTCAGGCAAGCTGGCCAGAGCATCGGTCAAATTGCTAAAGGACCCGGCCTGAGTGCCACCCACAGAAACCAGGACAGCACCGATGGGGGGAACAGTACCACTGGTAGGGTGAGCCCAGGTGGCAGAGGCTGTGGCACTCGCCGTGACAGCAGACGACGTTGCCGAAGCAGTGGTCGTTGGCGTCGAGCCTAGTGAGAAGCTTGGCGAGTAGTTGTACGCTGTCCAATCAATGAAAGCCGTGTTACCGATGAACGCGTCCAAGGTGTAGAGAGTAGCTTGAGAATCTGTGAGATTTGTGGCAAACTCGGCACGTGATGTTCCCCAAGCGCCTGGTCCCGAGTTGTTATACTCGCCGAACATAACATTTGCTGTTTGGGGATTACTTGTCTGCCACACACTCCATCCGGCGGGGGAGATGTGCTTGTCAAGATACGAGTTCATGTAAACTACGACAGCGTACTGCGACCATGGGCGGCCAAGGTAGGTGGTGGCAGCTACAGATGTCTTCCCCGCGGCGTACGAGCTCGTGTAGGTCACATAGCATGAGTCGAAGATGTAGCCACCAGCCCAGGCTGAGTTGGGTCGATTTTGCGCCGTGATGTATGCTCCCGCGGTGTTTGACGCGATGTAGCACTGATGAAAGTAAGCCTTTGAGTAGCCCCAAATGAAATCGACGCTCCCTTCAATGTAGCAGTTGCTGAAGACTTGAACACCTTGGTTGGCGAGCAACGTGTCCTGGTATCCCTTGAATGAACATCCATAAGCGGCCATGTTCGAGCCATAGAAATCGGCTGCTAGTGCTGCAGTGCTGGGCGTTTGCGGATACGTGTTGACAAAGTCAATGTTGTAGAGGGCGAGGCCGGAACCATCAGTTCGCTTCCAGTTGAGGACTGGGGTGTTCTCGTTGGAGACAGTGCCGCTCGTCGAGACCCCGTAATTGAACTGGAGGGTCACAAGGTTGCCAGTGTAGTCGCTGGGGTTCTGTGTCTCACCTCTTAGTGTGACTTTGCCTACTCCCGTTCTGTTGACCCAGATCTGCTCTGTGTAGGTACCAGCAAGAATGTAAACTTCGTGAGCTTTGCCATCAGCGGGAATCGCAGCGACAGCTGACATGACACTGCCAAACTGGGATCCAGTGGGAGTAGGCGCCACCGTGTAAGTCAACGTCGCAGTGGTAGAGGATGAAGTATCGCTGACAGTCGTAGCCGTGGCTGAGAGACTTGCCGTTGAGCTGGTGGGCGACACAGATGTGGAAGATGAGACGGAGAAGGATGATGACGACGACGAGGGAACTGCAGTCGCAATGTAGACTGAGTCTGGGAACCCGGCGAATGGCGCAATAGCCGAAGTATCAAGCCAGCTGGAATCGCCCGAGAGGGAGGCCACCGTGTACGATGTTGTGTCCGACTGGATCTGAGCATTAGAAATGCGCGAGCTGGTGGCAGCACCCGGTCCCGTGTTGTTTGCCTCGATAAAGGTTACGTTGACGGAAGAACCAGCTACTCTCCAGCCTGCCGAAGCAATGTGCGCATCGAGGTAAGAGTTGATGTAATAGACACGCGACGATGTTGAGTAGTCCCTTCCAAGGTAGGCAGAACCCTTGGCGACGCTGCTGCTAGCTGGAACAATCGCACAGGTGTCGTATACCTGAATGGACGGGCCGTATGATGCTTGGTAACTCTGAGCAGCGATGTTCTGGCCACTGGTAACGCCGGATGTGACGATTTTAGAGTTGTAGAAGTACTGGAACACGTTAGCGATAGATCGACGGCACGATGGAGGGGAATTGCTTACCGCGCCGCCTTGACCCCAGATAAAATCAGTGGTGCCTTCGATGTACGAGTTGGCAAAATAAAAGGCGCCGTAGTTGAGGAGGAGCGTGCCTTGGCTCGACTTAAAACTACATCCATAGAAGCCCGTCTTCAGGGCTTTGCCAACAAAGGCCACAGCAATATAGTTGGTCTGTGGTGTGTACGTGTTGGCAAAGTTGATGTTGTAAAACGACATCTTGCTCGTGTAGTACTGGGTGGCCTGGAATGGCGACGTGCTGGCCGATAGACCCGAATTGGATGCAACGCCGGAGGATGACTGAATCGTGACGGTATTGGAGCCGTATGACAGGGTATCGACAGTCTCGCCACGGAAGACGGTAGGTCCGACACGTGAGATGGTGATCTGCTCAGTATATGTACCACCGAGGATGTAGACGTACTGAGCGGTGTTGTCTGAAGGTAGGGCAGCCACGGCGGCAGATATGTTATTGAAGGTTGCACAGGAGCCTACAGGACCAACCACCTTAGCAGTCGAGGGGACCGATGTTGGCAGCACGCACCCTCCTGTGCTTGCGGAGGATGTGCTCGCGGAGGATGTGCTCACTGAGGATATAAAATCGCTGGAGGTAGGCGTGGAGCTTTCAGACGCAGAGCTGCTTGAAGACGACACAGTGATTTGACTGGCGCTCGGAGACGAAATACCGCTCGATACTGTGTTGGAAACCGTGCTAGAGACCGTGCCGGAGGACGAGGCGGAGGCAGTGCTGGACGTGGCCACATTGGAGGAGCCGGTGTTGGACGAGAACGTGCTGGACGTGCTCGATGACGATGAGCTGGACGACTGGGAAGAACCTCTCGAATCCTGCTCCGACACGCCAGCCAAGATCCTGCCCAAGACGCCCTGGTCCATCCATGATGTCTGAGTGGTGGCAACCGTCGGGTTTGCATTAGCAAAGAACGCAGGGATTTCATAAGGTCCGAGCTGAGAACCAGAAGTCGCGAGGGACACGTATGGAGAACGAGCGGCCACGTTTTGCGAGTAGCTACCCGCACCAGTGGTGAGGTACTCAAGGTAGGTGTTCAAGGGTGACTGAGTCTTGGAGTCAACATGTGCACCACTGGCAGCGACGAAGCTGCCGATTGTGGTGTTTCTGTAGAGTGCAACAGAACCATTGTTGTTGGCTGTGAACAGGTAAACGAATGTGTTGGTTAAGCCGCTCTTCTGAGCCACAGTGCAGGAGTCGAGAATGATAGTAGAGTTGTACAGTGTCGTTCCAACGTTGGCTCCTTGCGTGTAAAGTATGTTGGCACTCTTGGCGGTAGCCGTGATTGTTGAGCTGTAGATGTATAGAGAGGGATATTGGTAGATGATCTTGTCGGCAGCCTCAATGTAGGAATCCGCAATCAAGCCCGAAGAGATGCCGCCTTGGATGCACACCTGACCAGCGGCAACGAATTGGCATCCGTAAAATGCAAGCTGTGATCCTTTAAGCGAAACTGCGCCAAGCGCTGACAATGAATTGGTGTTGCTGAAGTTGATGTTTCTAAACGTGACACCTTTGATGGCAGTTGACGACAGCGTCAAAGGGGCAGCTGCGTCGTTTGCGATGGTGACGAGATTCTGGGTGTAGTCACTGGGAGCAGTACTATCACGAGCCTTGAGGCTAGCCGTCTCTCCAATAATAGTGACAGCCGCGGTCGCAGAAACAGTAACGGCTTCAGTATAAGTGCCGGCTTTGATAGTCACTGTGGGCACGCCATTGCTCTGAGCGAAAGCAATGGCCGATGCTATGTTCCCACCAGGCGTAACTGTGACAGCTGAAGACGAGCCTAATCTTATTAGTAGAGTGTCCATTGGAATTCGATTGCGACCTACCCGTGGAAGTAGATGTGGACGAGCTACCGAGCACCGTAGAAGCCGTTGCTGAGCTATCGGTATAGGTTGCTGTCGACGAAGTCGAACCTATAGGCGTAACGACAGACGTCAGCGATGTTGACAAAGAGGATGTGGATATCAAATCAGAAAATGCAATATTGCTCGTCGGAGTAGGTATTGCCGGGGAACCAGATCCAGCCGCTGTGAAAGAAAGAGCTGTAGATGAAATGGATCCAGATGCTATAAAGACTGTTTCTGATGTTGCGAATGAGACAGTCTCTGATGTGGACAAGGCGAATGCTTCCAGACCAAATTCACTGTCATATGAAGCAGTGAAGGTGGTTGCAATTTGAGAAGTTGAAGTCGAGCTGGGTCCATAACTTAATGCTGGAATAGTCGAAGATTGACCGGAGCTCAGTCCGAGATCGAGAGACGTTTGTACCGAGACTGAACTCGCTCTAGAAGTGGGAAAATCCGTTGAAGAGTCCAAGGAAAACGAAGAGAGCGAAGAAGATGCTTCAATGGAAGTGGTAGGGAACGCTGTGTGGCCAGAGGCCGAGGAGCTAAGGAATGTGGAGAGGGTGACTGGTGCAGAGGAGACGGCCGAGAGCAATGACTCTGGAACGCGGCCACATCGCCGTCGCAGGCCGGATGGCTCACCTTGTTGTGCTACCGCCCAGGCAGGCAGAATGCCGTAAAGAAACAGCGACCGCATGATGTTGACCGGATGCGATGTCGCAGCAGGACTCTTCTGATGCTTGACTGGGACAACGGGATCAGGGAGTCGGCACGGCAGGCATGGCCAAGCTTATAGGTTCCAAGAGACTGAGAGATCTCCGATGTGGCCGATGCACTTTCACGCTGGCTCCTGCGTGTCGGCTCCATTGTGGCTGGCCTTGCGTTGGAATTCGGAACCCTCTAGCCAACGAAGCTATTCGCGTTGCGCTGCCGTATACAGCTCAGCTAGGTTCTCGTCGGGGTTCTCGGCGGTAACCCTGATGCAGATGGCGATAAGCGACCCAGATGCTCGGTAACCTTGATCACACACACAGCTGCCATATAGTCAGAACTTGGCATAGCTTAAATCTCGGCAATAAATCGAAAGCGGTACTCTCCTCCGGCAGAGCCTCCACATCTAAGGCTACTACATATCCACCATTGACCACACGCCACGGACGAAGATGTTCCACCAATTATCTTTCCGGATGTGCGCCGCATACCACGGATGAGAATGACCACTGAAAGCCTGGATCATGGCCAAGATGCGCACCTCCCTTGTGTCACTGCCCATTGGACAGCTCAGTCAGCCTGGAGGGCGAGGTGATATGAACCGTAGTTTTGACATGGCCCACAAGCGAGACATCCCACAAATGAGACTTTTGACCATGTGGTCGCTGGTACGGGCTCGCTGTGGCCAAGCACACTTGAACACTGCTCCTTTCCAGGTGTTAAGCAATCAGCAAAGCGACAAAGCCTGTATAGGACGTTGAGGCCCTGAGCTGTCGGCGAGTCAACGATCCGGGGAGGCCGGAACAGCGAAACGGGAGTTCCTGTGCCTAGCCTGATATGGCCTTGGGCACCGCACACCAGACAGCTGACACCTAGCCAAGCTAGTGGTGGGCTGACGGGAGGTTAGAGTTTGCGTCCAAAGATTCCAGTGACTGTGGAAAGATTGTGAACGACTACACGACGCGACCTCGGTTGAAGTCGTTTGTCGTTAAGCGGTGCCCACTTGGATCAATACTTGATCTACTGTGGCTGAACTCGTATCACTTAGCCCTGAACGGCTCAGCGAACTACTAGCAACAAAACTACTGGCAAGATACAAATGGCTTGCACAAAAACAGTGGGGAGGATGCTGGTATCAGAAAATCAGGCTATACCACTTTTGACGATGCATTTTAATGTGAACTATACTAAGTGCTGACTGCAGACTGGCGATACCCTTGGAATTGAATACCTGCACAATAACGCTGTACGTATTACTATTTTCTGGCTGCATGGCTGCATAATTGCATCGTTAGTTTAGTTGCATTGCTGGTCACATCACAAACTACTGCCAAACCCCTGAGATTACCAAGTTTAGGCCTCCCGAGCCCCTGGCAAGCCTGGTCAAAGGAATACATCGAAAAAGCTAGTCTACTGGCAATAATGCTAAACCAAAAGGTTATAAATAAAGATGGAGCCTGACAGCACCTAGCAAACCAGTAAAGTGGAGCGTTTTTGCCAATAGTTTTTGTCCTAGTAGTCTGTTGCCAGTAATTCGCTGTGCCTTGCAGGGCCTTAAACTAGCAACCACAACGGTTTTTCAATCCTGCCCCTGGTTTGTAACCTCCTACTATGACCGATCACCTCCCAGCATTTTGTCCTCGATATCCAAACAGTGAATACTTTCCCAGATATACTTTGAATCAGATAAATAACTATTTTTGCATCATATAAATAGTAATGTGGCACAAACTATGAAATCTTATGATTGGGGAAGTATATTCGTGGTTACTGGCTGAAAGACGCGGTCCCCGCTGTTCGGTTCTGCCAAAACTTGCCTAATTAGGTACCGTGGTGGTTGCCAGTCTACACAGTTGGGTATGCACACAGCAATCATACGTACTATGTATGCTCTGATGCATCCTCGCTTACTTGTCAGTGATCATAGAGATGGGCCCATGGACATCCCTGTGCCACGCTGTCGTCAAAAACGTTTTTGACAGCTGGGGCCTTGGCAGCTGAGCCTAGCGGTTAATCGCTTCAAATTCTCTTACAACCCCACCACAGCCTTCGGATATAGCTACCTTCGGACTTAGCGCTCTTTACCTCAGCTGGTTCGACGCATGGCACTGGAGTGACCTCGGCACCGCTAGAAGTCTCGAAGGATATAGGTTGAGGCTCTCGGAGCAAGGTCGGCCTGGCCTGCAAAGTATGATACCGGCTCTCGACGATAGTGACGGCCTCTGTCATTTGGTGTCATGTCGCCGCCGTAAAGGGGTGACTCTAGCTGTGCAGCATATCCCGCATATTCCCATATCACCTGATCATCTGAAATGAGAATCAAGCCACCCGAGGTGACAATGACTCGGTCGCGTCGGTCGCATCGGTCGCATGATGACACGGCTCGAGCCGAATCTGCACGACATTAAGCAGAGCTCAAACGGGCTGCTGGGAGTGATAGAAATGTTGACTTAATAATTAAATCTGACATCATCTTGGCGTTGTGAAGATACCGCACGCCCTCGAACCTCGTTAGGCCTGCATGATATACATTGCGGATTGGGACTTTAATGCGCTATGGCCGATGGCTAGGCGCTTGACACGCACAAAACGACCCTCTACCCTAACGTACCCCGTCTCGCTGCGTGCAACAGAGCTTGAATGTACTAAGTAAGGCCGTTGCCGGGCGCTAAACGCCGCTGAGAAGTGGGGCCTCGACTGTGACAATGGAATGAGTAAGCAGACCACTATCGTGCCGCACTGGACATATTGCTAAAGTCATCATCACAGCATTCATGACAAGACATCCAACCTGCAAAATATATTGATGGGTGTGACATTGGGCGATACGCCAGCAGCTGCGAGCAACGCTCCTGGAATTTGAAAACGGATCTTGCGAGATGAGACTGGCTTTAGCTAAGTATACAATTTAACAGATATCTTGTGGACGGCTTTGAACACTATAAAGGTGAGCGAAAGTCGTTATATATACCTTTCATCGAGATTCTGACTTTAGTCATTGTCGATCTCTACACGCTTACCACGGCAGCGGCTGTAGAACAATCGAGACATTTGATAACTAGTCCATGTTGGTCTTGACAAGCATTTCACTTCAGGAACAATGTCCATCAGGTCGTGGGCCTGTACGACCTTTCTGCCCGCCTTATATGCAAGACCGCAGCGTAATCTCAAGCTCTCTGGGCTCGATTTCACTGCTTCAAGTCTTCCCCCAAATTGCCCGTCCAGCCCCACCCAAGTCTTCGTCCACCACCAAAGTCACCCACCCAAGCGCTGATCACGATACATTCAACCCTCGCGTCGCCGACCCAAATTCAGCTTCCCAGAGGTCTGGATATTCAGTGAACATCGCGGCTTATGCAGGTGATTAGTCCACCATATGTTCTCTTACGTCTCAATTCCTCAGCAACTCAGTAGGAGTTTACCAGCATTAGTGGTTTAGTGGTAAAATCCATCGTTGCCATCGATGGGCCCCGCGTTCGATTCGCGGCTAATGCAACCTTATCTTTTGTTGGCGTTTAGTATGTTTTTAGTGTTTTTTTCCTCTTTTTACATTTTGCTGCATCTGGTCACGAAACATGACCACACAGCCAGACATACACGGGAATAAGCGATCTGCCATGGGCCGGTGTTCCTTGTTCGGTAGCGTAGATACTGAGGGAATTGCCATGTTAAAATGTAATCAGAAGCCGCCGAGGAGAGTGTGGACCCCCAAATTGTTGACCAATTGGAAACAGTAAACCACACCAATAGCAGGTTGCGCAGAGAATGAGTTCGGGAAGTAAGCTTTTTTCCCAACCCGACAGTCTGGTTCAGCGCTCATTTCGCTTTTGGTGTTGGCTAATCTGAGTTTGAGCTTTATCCGCTGCGGAGCCAACAGGCTTCATCGCACACCTATTTGGTTGCCGAATGAATCCAGTCATGTTATCTGCGCTGCACATGTCCGATGTACGTTGGTTCGTCATACACGTCGGAGAACGATCCGTGAGATCTGAGAAAAAAAAAAAAAAACGCACTCAGGGATCATGGGCGGACGATATTGTGGGATTGAATGTGAGTTGTCACTTGCAGTTATACATCTTTGTCTATGTACACTGGTATCATTGCTCATATCCACTCGCGGACAGGTCCGGACGCTGGATGAATGGGACATTGCAGACTTGAACTTTCATGAGAAGGACGGCAAGAATTCTGGTCCAAATAGCTGGACAATGGTCTGGAACAGGTGCAATATCTAACCGACCCCCTTGTTATGATCTACGCAGTCTTTCCATGGCCATTCCAGCGTATTGTCAGTCTTGTAAAGCAGACCAGGAAGCACCGGGGTTTTGTAGCTATGTACATTTGCGAAGAAACTACACATAAACAGATTTTGGTCGGGACGTATGCAACTTATAAGTATTGCAGTGAGGTGGATGCACAAAATTACAGACGATACACTATGCGGCCTTCTCTCATTTGACAATGATATGGGCTCCTCTGTAACACTTTGCGATACTTTGACCAGCACGCTTTGAGCATACGTCCCACCTTCCAAAAATTTTCTTATTTGAATGCATGAATGCAAACATACGCATTCAACCACATACTTGTGCAGTCACTCCCAACACCCGTATTCCAATTAATGAATTGCGTGGTCGTGATCCCCGCCGCCTTGGCAATGCTATCACACGTATCGCCGCTAGCTACAAAGTGGAACTTGTCACAGTTTGGAGTCATGCCAGGCTGCGTAGGTGTCGGGGTGCTCACGCCATTACCCGTCGACGTTGTCGTACTGGTCGTCGTGACCGTGGTCGTCGGCGTCGTCCCGCCAATGACGCCCACGCACACGTAAACGCTGGCCTGCAAAGCCGTGCAGTCCGCCCCGGCGCTGTTCCAGCTGCTGAGCTGCGCGGTCGTAATGCTGTTGCGACTGGCCACCGCACTGCAGGTGTCGCCCGGGTTCACAAAGTCGAATTTGTTACAGTTGGAGACCATGCCAGGCTGGGAAGGGGTCGGGGTAGCGATACCTGTCGATGAGGTTGTCGTGGTGGTTGTCAGTGTGGTCCCCGTCGATATCAGGCCTACGCAAACATATACCGACGCCTGTAGCGCCGTGCAGTCTGTCCCGGCGTTATTCCACGTGCTGAGCTGCGCCGTACTGATGCTGTTCCGGGCCGCTACAACGCTGCATGTGTCGCCTGGATTGACGAAGTCGAACTTATTGCAGTTCGATACCATGCCCGGCTGACTCGGCGTGGGCGTGACGATGCCCGTAGACGAGGTTGAGGTCGAAGTAGAGGTTGTGGTGACGGTGCCACTACCGGCGAGGAGATTGACGCACACATACACCGAAGCCTGTAACGCTGTGCAGTCTGTCCCAGCATTGTTCCACGCGCTCAGCTGCGTGGTGGTAATGCCATTACGGCTTGCCACAATCGCGCACGTGTCCCCAGGGTTGACGAAGTCAAACTTGGCACAATTGGATACCATTCCCGGCTGACTGGGGGTGGGAGTTGACACACCGTTTCCAGTTGTCGTTGTGGTCGGCGCGCTGGAGGTTGTAGTGCCAGTGGTGGTGGTCACGGGCGGGATACCGAAATTGCGCTCCACGCAGTAGGACTGCCCGACATTGAGCGTGCAGGCCGTGCCGACCGAAGGATTCTGTTGAGCTGCTTGTGAGTAATCGCACATCGAATTGGTTGGAAGAGGAAGCTTACGTAGACTTGTTCAAAGTCGCTCAGGCTTATCCCGTTGGCACTCGCGATGGATGTGCACGTGTCAGTGCTTGAGGCCACGATCCACCACGAGCAGTCCGACACGGTGTTCGAGTCGGCTGTTGTAGGAGGGTCTTCCAGGTAGGCCGCCCCAAGAGAAGTGAGGAAGCCAATTTGGACAAGCAGATACGCGGAGATTTTCATTTTAGAAGTTCAGTGAGGGAATAGGGAGAAACTTCTGGTGGCAGGTGATGTTCTCAACGGACAATAATGTTGTAGAAAGTTCGAGATGCACTCTGATATATTGCGAGGTAGTATAAGGCGTCGTTGTCGAATATCATAACCTGGCGTGCATGGACAAGGGTATCATGACATCTCATGATGTGCCACTGCCACTTTCATAAGGAGTCCTGGGACTCGGTCCTTCGTATTCCAGGGGGCAATATTGATCTTGGCGTGATGATATCTCTCGCAAAAAAACGATATGCCCTGGAAGATGGACTTAAAGACTCAGAAAATAGCCTCAACTAGATCCACGTTGTAATGCAGTCAGCTCCGATGAAAATGGTTTGGCTTCCACTTCATCTCGAATAATTCGTCGAGACGGTGATCTACTGATCAATATTAACGCCACGTTGAGTCCAACTCGACGAGGATTAACATCCTACTTGAGAAATTTATGCGCATCTCAGGTTTGTTAGTCTTGATATTCCCAAAAGGATGAGGCCGCGGTTGTACCACGGTCTACATGATTATATCAAAGTAACAGGTCAGGTATTGTGTACATGTTGCTGTGCTATAAAGTTACTAACAAGGGAGGAATGACAGGGGTGTCCTGCGTGTGATTGAGCGTAAGTCTCACGCCCCCCTTGATGCAGCATGCTCAATGATCAATACTTCGCCGTGCCACATCAATGGTTCGTATAATAATGATCCGATCTTAGATTGCTAGATAGGATGGCAGAGTTCTGTGATGATAAGGTTAGTCTCTAGACGCTGACATGGATAATGCCGCGGCAGTCAGAGAGGAAAGGCAATTTCGCTGGTTCATCTGTAACAGCAGTCCGCGAGAACTTTTCTCTTTGAAGTCGGATTCCTCTGTCAAAGAGTTTTTGTGGACAGTCTCATCTTGGACACTCTCCGTCCTTGTCATTCCTTACCTATCATTGAAAAAATCAAACCAGCATCATGGTATTCGTTCTGCTCCTATTCGGCTTCCTTTTATTTGCCTCGCCTGGTCATGCAGACTTCCGCATGGCCACCGGCTCCGGTCGCATCCCCATCAAAATGATGGAAATGTCTTCAGCGGAAAGCCCGAAGGCGGCTCCCAACAATCTTCGCGTTGGCATCACCGTTGATCGATTCTCGGCGGTTGACATGAAGCGGTCGACGGTGAACGCGTCCGACATGAACATATACGCGCGCCATACGCACATGTCGACCCACGCTCAACTTGGCAAGCGAGTGGACTGTGACCCAACCATGTCAGAGCAAGAGTGCCGGCGTCCACCGTTGTTTCCCATGCCGGCGTGCTTTTGGTGCCCGAAGGCGGCCGTATTAGATGAGTAAGTAATCGGAGTTGAATGCAGCATGCATTTTTTAACTAGACTTGTCACAGCCCGTTTGCGCTGCTAGCGACATTCACCACCGACGAGTTCAAGCGGCGTACGCGCGCCAACCCGGCCACGGACCTACGCGACACGTGTGTCTTCTATAGCCGCACCGTCATCGCGGGAGGCCCTTCCGCGCTGAGCCGCGTTGCCACGCAGCTGGCGTGTCAGTACGGCAAGTACAGCATTTGGCACCTATGGCCGAACCGCAAGAACGAGCAGAACAACAACCGACTCCTGAACTTTTATGGTATTTTCTCGCCGGATAACCGTCTATACAGCATCAGCAAGATGGGCGTCATACCCGGGACGAGCCCGCCCAAGGACTACTTCCGTGTCTACTTCGAGAACATGTCAGAGGCCATGGCGCAGATGTGCACCGGACAGATTTACTTGCTCACTCAGACGCCGCAAAACCTCGCGCAGTACGGCGTTCCGCCTCTCGCGCAAACATTTGGTCTGGAAAGGAACTGCCGGCGTTGAGAAATCATCTTCAAGAGCTCGAAAGCAGTCTGATCGTCATTGACAGCGAGCAATATGCAGCAGGCAATGTAGTCGCGTACCAGGTCAACTGGCGCACGCTGAATGTGCAGGGTAATGGCTTCTTTCCATTTCGGAAGAGGGATGTCGAGTATGAGCCTGTACTGGTACCGTATAATTTAACTGTAGACATGGGGCCGTGGACGCAGAAGCGGGCGGATTTGTGTGACGACTCAGGGGTGGATGACGAGCCTGCTGGGATGGACTTTTTTGGCTGATCAGGGGTGGAGGGAGCGCTGATATGGTGTGCCTTAAAGGTCATCTGGATACGTGACTTGCCATTTCTTTCGCATAGTATTGCTTGATATCTAGGGAAAACTGTGGATTTTACTAAATAAAACCCCGGGCTAAGGATTCTCAGTCCGCCACGACTCACTGGGTCTAATGTTAGCGACATGTCCCTGGTCGGGTCTTTGAGGCGGACTCGTAGACGTTCCACTATATTAGGTCGGGACCCTGGGAAGGTGTACACGGCCGCTCAACGGCTGCACGGCCGTTGCAGGGACCTTGCATTGGGCACCATATGACCGCATGTCCACATTATTGAGTAGCATCCTCCCAGGAACGGATTCCTTCGGCCCCCAAATTGCAATCTGACATGTCTGACTGCATCTCAATGGAATCTTTTTGTATGCGACCTTCCGTCGATAGTTCCCATCATCAAGGCCAATGGCATCCTCTGCCCACCCAGGTCTGTGCTGCATGGTTCGCGGGCAAGTTTATTGGCAGCCCGGTGGCTTTCGCCTCTTATGTCCTTGTAAATATGCCACGAGCGTGTGAACCCCGCACCCGTTTGTACTGGAGCGTGACTTTTATTCGCAGACATTTCAACGTCTAACCATTTTTCCCACACCTCTTCAGCACTATCTGTCACTTCCTGGAAAGGATTTCTATGTCATTTCCCTCTCACTGATCAACATACGAGAAGAGCCACATGTTCATCTGCCCCCGATCGCCGGGCCACCCGGTGCCCCACGTCAGCGTGTACCCGAACCTGACCGAGTTCGAGGCCGAGCTCGCGCAGGAAGACGAGGAATGTTTCGGGTGGGCAACGGCGAGGCTCGCCCTACAGGAGATTTCACTTGAGACTTATTTCGAGAGGCTGATTGATCACATTCGTGAGGGCGGAGCGCGCCACACCTGGGACAAGGCCAAGACAAACTTGCAGCATGCGTTGCAGGTGGACTTGATCGCTGGCGCGTTCAAATCGAGGATGTTGAAGAAAGCCATTGGGAAAATATCTGCTGTGGGTGAGTCTGGTCATCTTAAGTCATCCCGGTCATGCTTTTGCAGCGGCACATCAGTGATTATGTCGACCCTAACCCGACGACAATTGACCCTGGCATACAACCTAGCTAAGATATTGTTCAGACGCCGACGCATTGAAAACTCTCTGTCTAACCTTCTACCATCAGCCTGACCCCGTCGAACTACAACGTGATGTCGGTGTCCAGCTAGCGTCCTCTCCGCCATGGATAATTGATATCCTGGGCATGATTGCCTATGCTCGGAGGCACGTTGGCGTGCTGGCGTATCTGACAGTAAATTTCAGGGCATCAACCTCTACCAGCCCACGCGGGTCCAAGACCAGCTTCGATTTACTAGGACCGGTCGTGCTATCCCCCCGGGCAGGCCAGAGCACGAAGTTTGAGCATGGAGGTGGGGACAACAACAACAACAACAATAATAATAACAACAACCGAGTAACCGAGTGGAAGCTATGGACTGCTCTACTGAGGGCTGAGAAGGGTGCCTGGCTGCATTATCCACTGTCACAGACGACAGATGCGGCTGGGTTGCCAGCGGGTTTGTATCATGGGCTGCACTGGTTGGCCGATTATTGGGCGCACGATCCGCATCTGCGCGACACGGACGAGTGTCGTGAGTTCCTAGCCGCTCTGAACGAAGGGGACGTCGTGCTGGGCCCTGTCACCATCAGCCGATTCCTCTCGATCACCGAAGGCACCAGTATGGCCTTTACCAAGGGCGACTTTCTTCCAGTCGGCCTCGAGTCCGCGAGGACTATGCTCGAGGCATTTCCCATGAGTGAAGTGCTTACCCCGGAATACCCAGGCGGCGACTCCGCTCAAATTGCTTTGCCCCTCACGCAGTGGCCTCTCAAGAACGGCGATAGACTAACTATTATGGAGATGCTGCTTGAGCAGGGGCTAAGGGTTGATGGGCGGCTTGCCGACTACGGATGGACCGCGGGCCAGGGAAGGCCGGAAACACAGATCCGGGATACTTGCCTGATTCAGTCGGCTGAGCGGGGGGACATGGACATGGTCAAGCTACTGGTCGGGCATGGTGCTGGGAAGGATGAGAAGGGCGCTCATGGGCAGACAGCTGCCGAGAGAGCGAGAAGTAAGCGTCATGTGAAAGTTGCGAAGTGGTTGGAGTCAGACTAGGAACTAGGTCAGGTGTAGACGCGCTCAGCTAGATGGACATTTCAGAGGCATGGCATCACTTCGCATTCGTAAGTCCGAGAGCCTTCAATAAAGTGGGGGTGTGGCACGATTAGCGTCTCAAAGATCTATACCCATTGCAATCTCGCGATATTGGATTGCCAAACTCACGACCTTCAATATGTAAGCACGCATTAATCCTATATGCAGCCAAAATCTTACGCGGACACGCGACTTTGTAGTGCCCCTGTCTCGTCACATCGGGGGGTGTCAGGATTGCAGGATGCAGCAGCGATTAAGTTAGGTTGAAATAAGCATATACCAAGGTTTCCGTAGCCATACCCCTGCCAAGCGACCCCGAATCCTCCTTCATTTCTGTCACGCACCACCGGGCTTTGCCCGACTCAGCCAACCATGGAAGCCTTATGATGCCATTTTCGGCGTTTCGGCCGTGTGTCTCGGAGCGGTCGTCTGAATGTGGACGCTTATGGAGCCTTGATCATATGGGTAAACTTCAGATCAAAACTGCGCGAATATACACATTCTTACACTAGCCCGGCAGGATTAGCATTATTGTCTTGGCACTGCAACGGTCGCAAATCCCAACCTGATTCTAAGCATTGTAACTTAACTTCCCCGACGGAATGTAGGATAGCTCATCACCAGATTATCAGACCATCAGTGCAGGGATGCGGTCCGGATGGTCTGACTCACGTCAATGATGTAGGTGATATGTGGACCCGGAATAACGAGTCAATGAGCACATTCTGCATCTCTGGAAATATTGCTTCTGAGTAATATCACACTCCACTCATACTCCAGTTCTATGATTATATACGACCCACAACAAGGTGAGTAGTTTGTTAATCTACTGTCGGGAACATACATGTATTTTAAGTAACTCACCTCGGCTTCAAGATTAGCCAATAGTGAAGTCCGGGTCCCACACGATACTGGTTTTACCCAATACGCAAGTGAGAAGTGAAGCAAAAAATATTTCTTCATCGGCAGACTTTGTTAGCCAAGATCGTCTATTCAGTTCGTAGTATGCCACTAGACACAGAAAACTATGCTGCGAGGAAAAACCATGAGTCAGAATCTTCAACGTGCGCATCGTCCCCCCAATCTTTATCAGGGAAAGCCGGGATGAAACGTCGGCGTTCCGACGCAGTAGTCATATCCTCTCACGATACCGGAACCTGACGGATGAGGAAATTATTATGAGCATTCAGAAGAAAATTGAAAAGAATAAAAGTTGTTGGAGCTGAAGGAAAGGACAGGGCGGGGCCAACTCACAGTCACTATTCACCGACGGATTCCATGCCACGAAGCGGGAGTGGTCCAGCTTGTATTTGGTCTCAAAGATGCCGCACGGATTGGAGGCCGCTGGTGGAGACAAGAATCAGCCACAATACGCAGGGGGATATGCGGGGAGGAACTTTGGTGTAGGGGAACTTACGGGCCGTGTCATTGGCCATGGACCAGTAACTACAGGTCGAGATTGTACCAGCCGGCTTGTAATGCTCCACGGCGGCGCAGTATGTGTTTCCTGCCCAAGTTTAGTCACGCCAAGTCCTCGCAACAATATTAACACAGGATGAGAACATACCAGGGATGAACTCCGAGCAATCCGTTCCGACCGAGGGATTCCATGCCGCCACCGCTGCCTTGGAGATGTTATACCTCTGGGCAAACACATCACATGTCCATGCTGGCGGCGCCAGGGCCGAGAAGATGCATTCAGGCACGGTATCCGCCGCCAGCGTCAATGTGGGCTGCACACAGTACTGAAACATGAAGCTCAGCTCGCATGGCACGTCGAAGCCGCCCGTGGTATTGATTCCCGGGTTCCACAGCAACAGCTCGTCCATGGTGATACCATACGCAGCCGCCACGTCCTCGCACGCATAACTGACCGTGCCGTTGGCCAGGTCCATCACCACAGGGGGAGTGGCGTACACTTCGCAGTTCTCCCAGCTGCCGTTGGCGAAGGGCGTCACGTAATTCTCATTCGGGAGCAGCGTCGCCTGTGCAGTCGCGCTGGGGAACAAACTGAAGGCGCTGCCGCTGTTAGTCACCACAAGGGTGTACGCAGTAGTCGTGGACGTGGGTGCGTCTTCCCCGGGCGACGGGTCCACCCAGCTGCCGCCCGGGTTCGATGCGCACAGCACCATGTTTTTAGACGCGAGTTTTCCAATATTGCCGCATAGGGGGCCGACCTCAGGATTCCAGCTCACCAATTGTGGCTTGGTAAGGCCCAAACGCGACGCGATAGTGTCGCATGTCTCTCCGAGCCCCGGAGCGTACGGCGTACACTGCATGGCGCTTGGGATACAGAGGCTGCCTGACGTAGGGAATCCGGCACAGTACGCAGGCAGTCCGTTAGCCTGAAGCAGGGCGGCGCTGTTGATGTGGTTCTTGGTTGAGACTGACTCGCACGTGTCTCCGGCCTGGATAGCATACGTGGTACCCTGACAAGTTGAGTCTGACGTTGTGGCGCTAATGTCGTTCCCCAATGTCAATATACATTTTTAAACAGTTGATACATTGAAAAATAAGGATGCTCACGCCAAAGACCAAGTGGTCCGCGTCGCCAACGTCGGCACCGAGATCGTCGCGCTGCAAGCGCTTGTCACGTTCGCCAGTGCCGTTTGGTACGCCAGTGCGGAAGATATGGGCATCGCCAACATAGTGGCCAAGCTCGACACGAAACAGTCGTTACACACCACCGATGATGCAATAGTCGTGGCTGTGGCTGCTGCGCTCGTGCTGATGGGCATCTGGTTTGCTGGGTCAATGCCCAGTAGGTCGCGCATCACCGCGTTGCACTGCTGTCCAGCGCTGTCATGATCATTATTTAACGATCTCTGTTTGTTGAACAGGTCGAATTCGGAATTGGCTCGGGGTATGAACTCACGCATTTTTCAAACATACAGCCTGATACCTCTCATACACCGACTCTGCCCCAAAAGCCGCCAAATACATGAAACCATCGCCGCCATCGTAGCGCGTGGTACCGCACGCCTGATTTATGCGGCGAATGTACGTTGTGAGCGCACTCTGGCAGGACGTTGTGCACACTGCGGCCAGGGTCGCGTCCGTCTCAAAGCGCCCGTTGCCAGCGTACAAGAGCCCCGGGTCGCAGGCTACGGACTGGTCCAACACGGAAACACATGTTGAGGACAAACCCGTGACATTGACGCCCGAGAGAAGGATCTGTGCGGTCGAAAGACCGACATGGAGGATATTGAAGGCAAAAAAACGAAGTCTCATGGTTGTCCAGGGCGATGAAAGTCCTGTGTGGCCTTGCTAATGATACGGACCCTACTGGAGAGTGAGCATCACTATTTGATGATATCTTAGATATCTTCGAGGCTTTACAGGCAGTATCAGTGCAAGTTTTAGGAAATTCGATCAGCTGTCATGTGTGAACTTGATAGAGTCCTGGTCGATGAGATCCTCTGGGCCTACACGACAGCAAGTTCAGCCTTCGGGGTGTAATTAGAAAATACAATTGGAAACGCCATGATAGTACCACCCGAATTCAGAATTTGGGTACCATTTATCTTACATGCATGAAACTATCGAATAAAGTCAGTCGATAATATCCCAATGCCCTGAATACCGCAACCTGTGCCTCATCAAACTATTTTATGCGTTGAGGCACGGGAAATTGCAATCTTGTGATCGGAAGGCAGTCCGCTTTCAGCATATACTTGGATGTAAGCTTACAATCGATATCACAGTATGAGCAGGGTCACTTGGATCCTTCTCAGATTTTAGCCATACGACTAAAACCATATTGGTTGTGAGGTTTGACCAAAACGGTCACTTTCAGGGGTCCTCCAATTAATTATCGGCAGGGGCAACTGTTAGGTACCGAGTACAAGCCTCGATACTTCTGAGAATCAGCAACACAACCTGGTTGCCATTAAATGGAATTGACATGGGCGTCTAACGGGCGAATATCGCCGGCATATACTGTACTCAAAGCAATTTCAGAATCAGGAACTATGGTCTGATGTCAGGCACATCCGCGCCGCATATCGAGTCTGTCAAGATTATCATTCACGCTCGGATCTGCGACCTTTCACTTGAGGTTCGTGACGGGAGCTTCTTCGTTCCTCGGCTTTTTGTCAGATAATCTTGTCACTCATTTCCTTCTTTTCCTCCAGTATTTCCCAAATGCTCTGCCGAGCCTTCTATGAGTGAACAGTTCTTTCAGAAGATCTTACCATACATTCTTGTGGTCTTTCCTTTACAAGCATCAAGACTATGAGACGACCGTGGCATTATTCACTCACTATCTGCCTTCTGGCATTTGCCCTTTGGGTACCTTCACTCGTCCTCGCAGAGGGTGAAGAATGTGGCAGCCAAGCCGGCGGCGTATCATGTCCGCTCAACGTCTGCTGCTCACAATGGGGCTTTTGCGGCACGGAGTTTGTAAGTACATCATCGCAGCCATCGATTGTGTACCACTAACACAACAGCCAGGACTTCTGCGATATACCAGAGAAGCACTGCCAAAGTAATTGCGGTATGGACTTCGCTCCGGCAAATCCGTACAACTATGACGTGCGCGAGACGGTCATTGGATACTACGAGACGTGGCTCTCGGACGCGCAGGGCTGCTCCAAGGCGGACCTAGGCCGAGTCCCCACGGGATCGGTGAGCCACATCAACACTGCTTTCGGCTACATCGACCCCGGGACATTTGACATCGTGCCAATGGAGGGCGCAAATGTTAGTATCTACCGTAACGTCGCCGGGCTGAAAGGCCAAGACCCCAACCTTAAGGTGTGGCTAAGCCTTGGCGGCTGGGACTTCAGCAACAACGACACCAAGTGGCAGCCTGTATTTGGCGACATCTCTAGCAGCAGCGCCAACCGGTCCAAATTCATCGCCGCGCTCATCAAGTTCATGCGCGAGTGGGGTTTCGACGGAGTCGACCTTGACTGGGAGTACCCGGGCGCTCCTGATCGAAGGGGAAACCCAGAGGACGGCAAAAACTACCTGTTCCTGGTGCAGGACATTCGTACTGCCTTCGACGATATGGGCAAGGGTTGGGGCGTCAGCTTCACCGCGCCGGCGTCGTACTGGTACATGCGCTGGTTCGATATCGAGTCCATGGCCCAGTACGTTGACTGGATTAACCTGATGAGCTATGATCTCCACGGCAGCTGGGATTCGCTGGGGAACTGGATCGGACCGCACGTGTACGCTCACACCAATATGACCGAAATCAAGAGTGCGCTGCAGCTACTTTGGAGAAACAATGTGCCGGCCGAAAAGGTAAATCTCGGCCTGGCTTTCTATGGTCGTAGTTACACACTTGAAGACCCCGAATGTGACACTCCGGGCTGTGTGTTTACAGACCCTGGGAGGCCGTACCGATGCGGTACCCAAGGCGGATACCTACCATACAAGGACATTGCCGAAATTCGGAAGGCCAAGGACGCTCACGAGGTACACGACGAGGAGACGGGTGCAATGTACATGACGTATGACCACGACCAGTGGGTGTCCTTCGACACACCCGAGACGCTCAAGGCCAAGGTCGATTACGCCAACGAGATCGGCCTGCGGGGAATCTTTATCTGGGCCATCGACCAGGACACCGAGAACCTTGATCTTTTGAAGGGCGTCATGGGCGACAAGGGCCTCGATTACTTTGGCACTGGCATCGGCGCCGACTCCAATTACACGTCTTACAAACCCGGTGGATGCCACTTCACGGATTGCGGAAAAACCACGTGCGGGATCGGCGAAAATCTACTCGACACAGTGCGCTGCCCCGACGGCGACGGTAAGACTCGCAGGGCGCTCTGCTGCGCCATCGACGGGACCCCGGACCCAGACTTCTGCCACTGGCGCGGCGGCCGCAGCTTCCTGGGGTTGTTCGACCTTGGCTGCTCAAACGGCAACACGTGCGAGTCCAAGGAGGAGCTGATCGCTACCAGTAACTACTACAAGGACTCAGATGGCGATGATGAATCGTGTCTGGGCATCGGCGAGGCCAGCTACTGTTGCGAGACAGTACAGACGGGGCCTAATGTGTGCGAGTGGACGCCCAAGGGGACCTGCGTGGACCCGGGCGCCAATAACCCGTCTGACTATGATGACATGTGCCGCGACGGGACGTATGCGGTCACCTTTGCGGTGGAAAAGTGCCCTATCGGCAAGATGACAGCCTTCTGCTGCGATGACGGCGCTAAAGTGCACCGCATGGAGGGCGAGATACCATTCAAAGACGGTTGCGAGTGGCGAATTACTTACGATGGCAGGGAGTGCTCGGATGGCAAGTGCTCGGTCTGTCGGGCTACCGAAAGCTGCACCGACGGTTGGGAAACAGATTTTGGCGTGCATTACATCGACCAGGTCTGGGATCATGCAGATGGCTGGGGAGACTTTCAGGACCAATTTGCCGGCTGCCGCGACAGCCAGGGCCGCATGCCCGGTCGGCTCTGCTGCAATCAGGACGCGCTGCGGGTTGACGTCAAGACCTTGCCGGTGCCCGTCGAGAATATCTTCTTCAAGAGTGACCTAGATGATCTGCCGGCTGGGAGCACGACCGATTTTGGCATACAGATCGACAAGACCATCACGCAGAGTAGCGACCCAGGCCATAGTGACCCCAATGCCAACGGCTTCGCCTGGCACATCATGGACGGGCCGCTGGGTGAGTTCGCCACGCTGGACAAGCGCGACAACGCCCACTGGTCCGTGTATGACTGCGACACGGAGGAGCATGACGGCCGCCAGACCGCCAAGGTTGTTTGTACTGACCACACCGACGCCAGTAATTGTCACGAGCTGTGGATCGGCGGGGCAGTTGAGGGTAAGGTCCTCAAGATGCCGGCAGGATGCGGGCCGGGCAAATACGCCATGGCCGTGGCTCTCGACGAAATAACTTCGGAGACGCCGCCCCGTGATGTAACTATCAACGGCATAGGCCCCCGCACTCGCAAGCCGACTGTGTATAGCCTGACGTTCGACTACGATTTCTCGCCGTTGCAGAAGCGCGATAGTAACATCCTGCTCCGCATCGATTACTCCGATAACCCAGGATACTGGAGCGAGATTGTGGCGGCACCCGCGGGCCAGCAAAAACGCGACATGCACGCCGAGGTGGAGCGCGACCACGCTGGCGACTGGCACAGCTACCTTGACGCGCGGTTCGCTCGCGAGCGCAGGGCTCACGTCGACATGATCCTGCGCCGGCGCAAACGTGGCACTGTGACCGAGGACGAGGAGCTGCACCTGCTGCATCAGCGGTGGGTGAGCATCCTGCTAGATGACTGGTACAACAAGATGCGCGACGTCGACTACGACGTCAGCGTGCTCAGGCACACGGTTCAGGACAGCTTTGTGTTTACGCTGTTTGACGAGACCAAGGTTTGCCAGATCGCCACCGGCGTCACGCAGACGCTACACGCGAAATTGGAGGCCATATTGAGTGTGCTCATTGAGACGACGGCTCAGCTGAGCTTGATTGGACGCATGGGCGACTTGGCTAGTTTCAAACAGAGTCATCTCACCTTTCGGAACAAGGGTGTTATCATTGGCACCTTTGACTTTCAGGCTTATGCAGAGCTGCGGTTTGGGACATTGACGAAAGAGATCTTTGGTGGGTAGTATCCTTTGAATATGTGAGCATCTTTGCTAATGTCATCGGGCAACCAGGTCTTGCGCCCCTCGGCGCTAGTGTGTACATCCCCGGCATCGTCACTATCGGCCCACAGTTCAAGGTAACAGCAGGCCTGGGCGGCACAGCCAGCATCCACGCCAACGCGCGCTTCACCGTCGACTTGGGTCAGTGGGACATCATGCAACAATTACCGCTGCGTGACGGCGTGCCTTATAACTTCGGCCAGGATGACCAGGACTCGACCGGCTGGGACGGCGTGCTGAACGCGGTGGCCAACTCATCCCTGGGCGATACTGAGTTTGAGTGGGACGTCAACGCCGAGGGCTCCGTTTCGCTGACGGTGACGCCCACCATCACCTTCGGCATCGTATTCGACCCGCGTCTAGGTGATATCCCCAACGCCGCCGTCGATTTTGGCATCGACACGTACGGCGTGCTCTTTGGCAAGGCTGGCGTTAGCTCTGGCAGCGATTTCTCGTATTGCTATGGCCTGGATGTTGGCTATGACGTGTTTGCAGCTGTTGATGCGCCCTCACTTTTCGGTGTTGATATCAGTAATCGGTGGTCCATCCCCGGTTTGAATAAGCGTATCCCTATTATCGATGCCGATGAGGACTGCAGGGCCGGTGTGACCAAGCGCGCGGTGCCGTTTGCTGACTATGTGATTGGACCGGATCCCAGCCCTGCGGCCGAGCCGGAGACGGAGCATGGGGAGCGGGATCCCCAAATGGATGCCGTGATGGAAATGCATCGGGCGAAGCTGGCGGCGTATAATGGAGAGAAGCAGAGCGACCCAATTTTTGATGGTTTGGGTGAGATGAAGTGAAACTTGGCCTGATGGTCATGATGTTGTTTTAGTCCTTTTGTCGCAAATCAAGTGTATCGTAGCTAAATGGCGAACACGCGTGTCTAGAGCCCAGAAAATTTGATCCGTGCATTTGCACTACTGTGGCACAGCAAGCCCCCGCTATAATGTTTTGTTTTAGTGGCAGTAATGACTGACCTAAGTTTAGCGATTTCAACTTCCTTTCACGAAGGGTACGTCGCGCTTAGAAATATAAGGTAATTCAAATCAATTGTTCAATCCATTCTATGATCTTCCAATCAGCTATGGTATCTATTCGTCCTCCACCCCTATCAATGGTCTTTTCCGCATACATTCGTTGAATACGGCTGGACTGGCCCAATCAAAGAAAAGATACCCTGACGCCCGGCTCCGCTCAATGACATCAATAGCATTCTTGAACATTTCTTGCTCATATCCTTCTATCGCCTCTGTAGTAATTCCGAATTGCTTGAGTGCGTTGGATAGGAGAACAGCGTCCAGCATTGCGCAGTTGGCACCATCGCCAACGAAGGGGGTGGTCACATGAGCGGCGTCACCTATCAAGGTTACGTCGGGCGATGCAGACCAGTTCAGGAGCTCAGGCGGCATGTAATACAGGGGCCAGGCACGGAAGTTGTCCATCGCCATGATCATCTGCTTGAACTCTGGAGTGTGATGCCCAAAGAAGTCATCTTGCAACATGAGGGCCCTCACGGCATCAACGTCTGAGAGTTTGACGGGACCTTTGGTGGAGAAGTCATCGCTTCTGATGAATCCAAGATCAATCCGATAGTGACCGTCTCCTTGTCTCTGGTTCCATATCATCGTGGCCCGTCCCATGATCACCTGGGGCCCGTGACCTGCCATTTTCACTATCTGGGGATAGAAAGGATTGTCTTGACGAATCTCGCCAGTCCAGTACTGCATCCCTGAGTAGTTGGGTTTTGCGGAGGTAATCTGAGGGGGTTCAGCAGCTGCGAATTGAGTTCACGACATGTATCGAAGATTAAACATACCAATGGCCGAATCTTACTCCAAACGCCATCTGCGCCGACCACAAGCTTGAAATCTGTCGCAGTCGTTCCATCTTCGAATTCCAAGACGATCTTTTGGTTTTCGTCCCTTCGCGCGCTGGAGATACCCTTTTTCCATTGGATTTTGTGCTCCGGGAATGTACTCAAAAGGCACTCTTTGATCAGAGTCCGATCAATCTCGGGTGCGTCTCGGCCTTCACCCCAGGAAGAAACCTTGTTTCCATCGTGATCAAACACGGAGTGGATAGTGGCTTCTCCAAGTCGACCGTGGTCACGGAAAGCGTCAAAGCAACCGGCCTCTCTCATCGCCCGTTGGCCAGTCTTGATGTGTAGATCGAGGCAACCTCCTCTGGGAGGGGTGTCCTTGGCGCTGCGTTCGTAGACGACATAGTCCAAGCCGGCCCTTTCGAGCATTCCGGCCAAAGCCAGGCCAGAAGGACCGCCTCCGACAATAGCAATATCGACTGGCATTTTTTCGAGAAATGGTAGCGGTAATTTTCACGTAAAGGTTCAATGGGGAATTAGTGATATCCTTAGTGTGTAAAAACGTTTCGGCTTGCCAACTTATACTTGAGATCTGTGCAAGCCTTCTTGACGGTCACTACTAGATAAATGTATTATGTCCCCAAAATCCGGGGTACGGCAGCTCGCGTTGTGGCGCTGGGGTGCAGCTGACCTGCTCCGCGGATGTGCTTCGTGATCCACATGTCCAGCGCGGAGGCATTGCGGGAACGGTCCGCAACCCCCCAGTGCACAGCTCCAGCGTCGCTTGGTGTGGGAAAGGCCTTGTAAGCGGGAGCTATCCTCCACTTCGCGCCATGCTAGCAGCAACACCCAGCAGCCGCGACGAGGAAACCTTCCTAGAGCATAAGGCGGCAGAAGTCCACATGCTCACATGCCGTCGAGCGGCCTTGTACTCGTTTCCATTTGCAAAATACGAACGCGGGTGGTCCATTGTGAAGAAGAGGCAAGTGATACCAAAGCCCGAGTCGGGCGTGGTAAATTATTAGATTCGGATGGACAAATACGTTTTCATTGGGTAGCGCTTGTCCTGACAGTAGCAATATTCTGTTAAGTGGTGCTAGTCTATTGAGGGGCATGAACGATCAATGAGATCCTAGGCTGGAATCTGGGAAAGACGAAAGGCGATCCATCAATCACGCATGGGTAGTATCTATCTATTGAGAAACATGCAAGTCACATGGACCCATATCTGAAGAACCTCAAAGTATCTAGACGTTGATTGAAATACATGCCATTTCGTTGTTCTACGATGCGCATTTATGAAACTACGTCTCCAATCACTTTCTCGCAGGCAATTGCATGCCATATTCCATTTCTAATCGCGTAGATTTGTTTTAATCTGAGCTTAGTCATCATCGACCGTAGATATGTCATAATCAGAGACAAGCCGACTATCTTCTATCGCTCAGACATTGAAAGGAGGCCCTTGCTCGTACACGATCTTGTTGACACAGCTGCCGAGTTTCTCAATTTTCACCTCCACAACATCTCCATCTTTGACATACTTTGGCGCCTTCATGCCCATAGCTACGCCAGACGGTGTGCCAGTCATGATAACGGTTCCACGCTCAAGGGTTGATCCTTGACTGAGAAAGCTGACAAGCGTAACAACGTTGAACAACAGGTCATTGGTGTTGGCATCCTGGCGCACCTCACCGTTCACGATCGTTTGCAATTGCAAATCGTTCGCTTCACCGACAACGGAGGGCGCAACAATCATTGGTCCCAGAGGGGCGAACGTGTCAAAAGACTTTGCAAAGGACCATTGAGGTACCCCGCCGGCGTGAGCTGGATCTCTTTGCCAGATTCTAGCCGACACGTCGTTGGAAGGCATGTAGCCGGCAACGTACTGGAGTGCATCTTTTGCAGAAATATTCCAGCCCGTCTTTCCTATAACAACGGCCTGGAAATCCGTCAGTGCGTTTCGTTCCTTATGGTTCCGGGGCTTCCGAGTCGCAATTCATTTTTACTCACCAGCTCTCCTTCGTAGTCCAAGTCTTTATCGTGTGCAATTGGGGGTATCATCACATCATCTTCGAAGCCAGCGACGGCGGTTGGGGATTTCATGAAGAGGCTGGGATACGGCGGAGGCTTTCGGCCTCCTTCAGCGACTACATAAGGATTAGTCGCATGTTCGCTAGCTAATAGTAGGGGTGTTTTAGGTACATACTATGCTTCATGTAGTTCAATCCTATGCATTTGACGATTGGAACATCTTCTCGACTGAGAACCGGGAGGAGACGGACGACGCAGACCCGATCGCCTGTGACTTTCAATGCAAATGGACTGTCTCCCTCGAGACGATTAGCATGTAGCGTTCCCTGCGATAGTTGTGTGGTCAGCTCGCTGACGTCGTCGATGCAGGCATCACCAAAGCCGGTGACGCCACTGTCATCGACAAATTTGATCAGCCTTGACCACATTTTCTCGGGATAAGGGGCTTTTGGTATGATCGCTGATAATGTTTTTACTGTCAAAGTATGTAGAGGGGCGCATATATGCTACACCTATGTGCAAAATATGATCCCTGGAAATTATACTTGTCCAGGTCAGTGTGCAATAAACTGACTTGAGCGGCATTAGGGCGGACGCATCCGCTTACCGTGCTCAGATCCACCTGCAGTGTGAGGGATTACCGCTTCTTTGAAGCACAAGAAGAATTGGTTGTTGAATCAGATCCGCGAAAAACTACCGGAAATCTATGCTAAGTTGTAAGAGATGCCTGCTAATTGAACTGGAATAGCCATTAAGCGTTTGTAGGCAAGCGCCCATCTCAACGTCCCAGAGCTTGAAGGTCATTGTCAAACCACTGCTGACGAGTATTGCTTTCGTGTGGCTGCAAAAATGAGGCTGGACCTGTCAAAATCCGTGGGTCTAGGCGATAGGACTGTACTCATAGGTCCTGCATTATACTGAATTGTAGCTACCGGTACATACTACAAAGATCAATGGATCAGAGCTCCAGTAATATGTACTGTGTATGAATATAACCGACCGGATGGTCATCCCGGTGATCTAATCTATTCAATCAATGACAAAATGGCAGAACTATGGTCTACTATGGTAGTACCTACCATATCTCGCTCGATACTTGCCTGTTCTGCTGTGCACCATGCTCTGCTTGAATGATTTCGTCGCTGCAGGCTGTGTCTTGCTGATAAGCGGCGCCAACGGCGTCATCGAGAACCTCAAGAACAAGGTCGCGGACTGGGTGGCTAGTAAGTTTGGAGATGCGTCGACTGCAGGCCCTCACACACAGCGCGACGAGCTCGACTCTGCATCAGTCACTTGGGGCGATCTCTACGCCTATCATGCTTCTCATGGATCCCTGAAATGGGATCCTATCCATCAAGTTTCAAGCCTCGTTGCCATAGCGAATACGGCCGTCGCGGAACCTGTCGCCCAGATAACTGACATTGAACTCCACGAAGACGGATTTTCTTTCTCAAATTTCTTTAATAATCCAAAAAACTGTCCAATTTCCTTTTATGTGGTTTACCACAACATGACCACATGATATGTTGCAAAAGATGAAAAGCTGTGATGCTCAAATGATGTTGAATCAAAGTCTTTCTCTTAGCTAATCCAACGTATTATCACCCCTCCACAGCGCAGTTGCCTCAAGTACTGGACGATCATGTATCGCAAACAAGTAAGCATTGCCCTCATTCTGAGTACATGTGTGTTGTAGCCTGCTCCAGGCGGGTACTGCAAAAGTATCTTTCGCAGACCAATCGATCCTTCTGGGCTCCTTATTCTCAGATTCCTGGATTATGGAATATCCTCGACCCTCCATGATATGGTAGACAAACGATGTGGTCTCACGCGTTTGGGGTGAGGTACTTCCCGCTGAGATACGCTCTGCTTGGGCTGAAAGTGTTTTTGACAGGTGGTCTCCATTCCTTGAGTGGTACTGGTAGATTGCATATGGTCCTCCTGACGCATTCAATGCCTTGGCAACTGGCTTCCACGGATATTTCGACAAGCTTGTGCGTGAAACCTCACTTGGATATTGTGGTTTTGTGTACGGCTCAGCGAAGTTGACCTTCAACAATTTGAAGATTGGAAGATCAAGTCCGTCTAGCCAAATGACAGGTTCTTTACCTTCGTTGCCGTGATCGTGCCAAGTCCAGCTGGGTGTGAGGATAACATCTCCTCGCTCCATCATAATCTTTTCGCCTTCAACGGCAGTGTATCCGCCACTGCCTTCAATCACCATGCGTAGCGCGAAAGCAACATGACGATGAGCTGGTGCTGTTTCTCCGGGTTGTATAAGCTGCAGTCCGGCATAAATGGTGTCCGTTGTGCCTATCACGACACATGGAGGTTAGCATATGAAAAAGGATAGACGAGCTCTTCATTGGATGAGTTCATCATGCTTTGAAAGTTGAGGCAAAAATTACTTACAGGGAGCCTGTATGGAAGGATTGATCAGCATCAAGACTCGGCGCTCAGCTTCTTCAATGGGTACTATCCTCCCAGCATCCAGCAATAGCGGTTTGATATCTTCATAACGCCAGATGGAAGACTGCGCGCTCGGATTAGGGCGGGGGGGCACCATTGCCTCAAACTTGAGCCATAGAGGCTCGACGTTCTTTGCTGGCAAGCTGTCGTAGAAAGGCCCAGCGGCTTCATTCTGCACGAAATTCTCTTGAGAAGATGTCATCTTGTGATTGATACAAAGACTTGATTTAGTCGTCGAAAGATGATAGTCGGAATTCAGGTATTGAGCTATATTCATGGGGTTATTTCATTGGTAGAGTGCCTTAATATCTAGTCGTTACTTATACAAATACGCCATATGTACGGAATGATTCTGATTGAGTAAAAAGCTACTGGCGATAATATCGGCGGAACTCTGCGGCATGCTTCCCTAGATGTGCGGGTGCCTTACACCAGGTATCCCCAGGTGGCTATACTTTCATCAAACAATGGACAAAGGCGGAATTTCCCCGATCCTCAAAGCCAATGGTAGACCTGGTCACTATATAGTAGGCTGTTCGAGTGCTTCGAGACGCCAAGAAACATACTAGATACACAAGAAAATATTCGAAAAGCCTGCAATATGTTGGGTTCGTGTCTTTGCAACGGTGTTCAGTATCAAGTAGTGGGCGAGCCCGAGACCTGCTTCCATTGTTTCTGTAAGCACTGTCAAAGCAATGCTGGAGGCCCGTTACAAGCGGTAAGGGCGTAGAATCCTATCATGAGGTCACAATGTTTCCTGGTCACGAGGTCTGACTGAACACACAGTGCGCCAAGTTCAAAAAGGAAGACATTAAACTCATTCAAGGACATGCCCTGCTATGCACATTCGTCCTCGACGACACAGTCAGCGGTTTTCCGAAACACAAGGTCTTTTGCGGGAGCTGCGGATGTACATTATGGACGATCCCCATGCGGCACGGCGGATCGCATTTCATTGTCCGGGTCTCCCTCATCGAGGATGGGTAAGCAAGCGATCCCGTTGGCCGCGCCGTGGAACCTCCGCAAAATGCCAAGACTGATGCTGTGTTAAGGCTAGTTAGATATCCGCCGACCATGGCCTTTTTTGCGAGCCGAATGCATGGCTCAGGGGTTGAAAGCCGCGCTCTCGAGTCGTTCCCCACGATGCCCGGCTCCAAGTAGGTGTCATTCTGGCTAGCAATAGGCAGAGAAGCGGTCATTTTGGGAGCAAGAAGTCCGAAACTCCACAACCCGCCTTAAGTCCACTGAAAGAACTGAGTGTGGGGCGGACATTTTGCATTTTGCGAGACCGAGACTACTACCTAGGTAGCCAGGTTAGCTGGGTAGCCAGCTATTGTTCTCATTGTCGACCACAGCCAATGATGGTGCCAATCGAATTAGCCTTGTACTTCTGCTTTGAGCAAATTGAAATCTCACACGGTGTTTCGTCCATGTTGTGTTGTTCCCACATTTAACAGAAAAAACAGAGCTAGACTAAGCACTTCTATTGTTGACTCCTTTGGGCTTCGAAGTGCTGAGAAGCCTAGCGAAACATTGAAAGTACATTTTCAATGCCTACCTAGGTATAATGCACTATTGTGTCAGCGCTGTACCCCACTAAACGGCATTTCTTCAGTTGCAAGCACCCCGAGCTACCCCGCAACTACCCCAAATAGCCACTGATCTAGCTAAGTCTGATGTGCCGAACATGCCCATGTGGGTAATCGTGACTGCTATACGATCGAGTTCTGTTCTACATCAAGTTGTGTTCGATCCCCCTTCATGCAACTGCATATGCCCAATATTATAACAAGTCCAAGTGCTTTTACACCAGTTGGTTCTACCATTCACTTAACCTTTATTTCTTTCATTCGATCTACCAGACATGCAAGCCCGGGGCGGAAAGAGGGCCCATGCAACTGACGATAGATTGTCAGCACCGGATCCAAAGCGAGGACCTTGGCGGAAGAGGACAGCGCTGGCCTGCGAGGAGTGTCGGACTAGAAAGAGGCGCTGCGATGGTGTTTTCCCAGTCTGTGGGGGCTGCGAGAAGCGTATGACCGATTGCATTTACGCCTCTGAGATACAGTCGCGAGAATGGCATCAGAGGTAGGCCATCAATTCCAATTCGCAGAAATTTTTAGTCTCATTCTCAGGCGATATTAGCATGATCCGTTCGTTAAGAAATCGCTTGGAGGACCTCGAGAAGCTTAACGAATGGGACGCCGCTACCATTGATATAAACCATCACCAGCCAAACGCGCAGCACAAGTTGAGTAGGCAAGGATCACCTCCAACTCCAGCAGCAGCTTCGCCTGCCGCCTCTCATACCACTTCCAATGTAAATATCTTGCCTTCTACCCAGACTCAAGGACCAGTCGAACCTCCAAATCAGTCAACACCTGCCTCTGCTATGGACCTGTCTTTGATTCCATACCAGAATATATCAGTACAGTACGGATCACCACCGCGTTGTATTGAACCGCACGGCTTCGAAAGTCTCATGAGACCCATCAACCTGGCCATGAAAAGAAGTGGCGACTCAGAAAGCAAAGCTCAGGACATCGGGAATCGCACCACTCTGACGACATCTCCATCTACGGCCTCGCAAAGCTCGTCAAGCGGATGTGCCTGTAAAAAGCTGCTAGCGGGTATGCGCTGGAGTCTTCCGCCGCGAGGGAGAGCCGATGCTCTGATCGCAGTCTATTTTCAACGGACGTCACGAATGACACCCGTTCTGCACGAACCCACGTTCATGAACCAGTATGAGCGATTATGGGAATCAAAGTCCAGTTCCAAGTCAAGAGCGTTTGCGGATTGTCCGGGGTTCTGTAAGCAGAAAAGCCTGGGAGCTTTATTTCCGCCAACAGTCCATGCGGTTCTGGCTGTGGGCGCACTTTTTGACATCTCATCATTGGAGCAAAACGTGACTCGAGCTGAGGCATTCTTCCAGCTTGTCCAAGGGTTTGAGCTCTTTGAAACTCTAGATAACGAGGTTGGAATTGAGCTCGTCCAACTTGGACTGCTCATGGGCATCTACTTGCAAAGCACGGAAAGATTCTCAAAATGCTGGATCATGTCGGGTCTGACGATACGTATGGCCCAGAACATGGGTTTGCATTTTAGTATTTCCGAGGCACGGAAAAGGAGACTTTTTGTGTCACCTCCAACGCAGCTGGAGTGCGAAATGCGCAAGCGTGTATGGCACGCATGCATGCTTCTCGAAACGTTAGTCAAATCATTCCGATCCCGCGTCTAACCACCAAGCAGTTTCAATTCCGTGTACACCCCAGGCAGTACGACCCGAGCTAAGTAAGTTGTGCACAGCGAAGTTTCAATTCTCTTCGGTCAATCTCTGGCTGTTCCATTGGGAGGTACCTCTATTTCTCTGCCCGAAGCCATCGACGATACTGGGCTGAGTCTGGTGGTCGGTACTCATAATGCGCAGCCGGAAGGTGTGCCTAGTCTGATCGAATGTTTCGTGCACAAAATTAAACTATACGATATCATGAGACAGACTCTGGATAGACACCGATGCAACTCGTGGACCTCCACCCAAAAGGCAACGTCGGACATTCAGATCACCGTGAATCTGGACACCCTCGTCATTGCGTGGCATGAACAATTACCCCATTACCTTCAATACGAGCCAAATCTGGAATCCATATTACCACCCAGACTGGCGACTGCCGATGCGAACGGAATTTCGCAGCGAACACTGGATCTTCGGGCGCAAGCAAAAAGGATACATTGCCGGTAGATCTTCTCCTAGGCATAGGCGCAGGAACTGTCTACTAAATGATTTCAGGTTCTTATTTGTGAGACAGCTCATTCTCCGACCGGCTTTGGAAATGCTCTTCGAAAAGCAGAAAGACAACAAAGGCAAAGAAACCAACGCATCGATTGTTGGCGTTTCCAACGTGGTCTTATCTGGCATGGCAGCACAATGTCTCGAATGCACGCTAAGTCTGGTGAAACTTCTCAGCACCAACATAGAATCCCATGAATTCACATGTTGGTGGGATAACATTAGCTGTAAGTTGAGTGACAATCCCGACTTCTACCGGCTGCGCTCACGATTTAGACCTCTATACATGTGCAACCACTATATTGATGGGCAAGAACTGCCACTTCCAGGGAGGTCAGATATCTGAGAAGTCCCTCGTGTCGAACTGGAGCATGTGCCTGCAGTACTTGTCTGAATATGCCAAGATCAGCAGCATCGCGGAAAAGTCCTCCCAGCTATTGCAAGAGAGTGCAAAACAACTGCACGGGAAACAAGTGCCAGTAAACCCAGGCGAAGTGTACCCAAAGCAGCTGGCGGTCACTGAACAACCATCCACACAGCACTTACCTGCCATTCCATTGGATAATGCGGAATATGGACAAAACGTGCAGGCTCCTAGTCATAAAAACGATCAAAGGAGCACAGACATGGTGGCACGAAATCCTGGTCCTGAACAGGTCATCAGTCACCTCGACATGCTTGATCATCAGCTGTGGGATGACGATACAACGGAGACGCTGTCGTGGCCCTTTATGCCACTCATCTCTCAGCTAGAGACGTTCACGGCTAATTTTGATATATCATAAGCGCCTTAAACTGGTTGTTGCGGCGTGTATATCTCTACACTAGCCCGAGCTGGGTGTCGAGCTCCCACTTTTGCACCTGTGGCGCGAATCTTGCGATACTGGCTGACTTTCCACCTATGGAGTCAAACGTGTGGAGTACGATTCCGTCTCGACGAAATGAGATATCAGAGAGTGAAGTTACTATTTGTGCCAAGATTATCTAGGTAATCCATATTCTAAAGTTTTCTCTCCAATTTGAGCCCATCCGTATCATGTCTCTTAGTCCTCGTGCAACCATTGTCGCATCCAACCAACTACAGCATTTTTCGCTCTAGTCATGCCAGCCCTCTCTTCATGATTATTAGGATCACCTCGAGTAGCGAACCCATGTTCAAGCCCCGGAAAGAATTCCATCGTGTAAGGGACTCCCAATCGAGGAATTTCCTGATTGCTGAAAGTTCTTAGTTTAAGAGTAAACTGAGGGTCGATTTCAGGGGCAAGAATTTGCACCGGTACCCCGACACGTCGGATTTCTGCTTCTTCCAGGAGTGTCGGGTGCGCCGTAGCGATGCAGTCCACGAGTGGACTCTCCTTGTCCCCGAGGCGAAAAACCGCCCAGCCGCCGTAGCAGAATCCCACCGCGCCCAGACGTCGGTGCGTGGTACGTAATGCTCTGGCGCACTCCTCCATCTCCGGAAACCTGACTGCCTTTGAGTTGCGCTCCAGGAAAGCCGGCAGGTTCAGCTCGGCCCATCGGGATTCATCATTCAGAATGTCAAGTGGGAGAGCCTCACCACCAAAGCTGCGGCGCGACGTTTTAGTAAGTTGAGGTCTCTGTTATGTAATTTGAGAGTAAGAAACGTACAAATCCGGAAGATAAACAGTGGCGCCGATCTCTTTGGCATAATGATCGGCCAGAAGCCTTGTGTTGTTGAAAGTCCACCCATACAAGTCGTGAATAATCATGACTGCAGCAGAAGAATTGGTTCCAGTGACATAACAACGCCGGCCAGCAAGTTCGCTTTCGTTACCAACTGGGGTAGCCTCCCACTGTATTCCTTTGAGACAGCATTCGGACATATTGAGCTAAAGATTCAGGGGCTATAGTTGAAGGAACATCGCTGGAGGTGAAAATAGCGATGAATCAGAACTTTTAACGGTCAGCAGTATAATGCAATGATACACGGCGGTCCAGAGCCGCACGAACTCCGCAAAGCGGCTCTCGTTCGCACTACCTACAACGATCCCGCAGAACCTTGAACGCGGGGCTTTCCACGCTCCTGTATCATTGGCAATAATGGATAGGATGCATCAAACATTTATTTCAGGAATGGATCGATTCTTGTGTAAATAATATTACGGTGCAGTCTTTTCCAAGCAACCTTTTAACAGACGAAGCAGTCGTGGTTCTTATCCTCATTTAACCCAGTTCTTCTACCAATTCGAAAATGGCAATCCCCACAACGGCACCCGCTGTAGTTGCTGAAGCCACTGGTGGCTCAGAAGTCCTCGAATTTCGCATTGATCACCCCATTCCCAACCTGAAAGACGGCCAAATCCTAGTCCAAAATGCCATTTCAGGGGTCAATTACGTCGATACGTACTTTCGAAATGGTCTTTACCCATCCGTCATGCCGACCGTCTTGGGACGCGAAGGTGCCGGCACGATCGTGGCCGTAGGCGCCAACGTTGACGAGACCAAGCTCACGGTCGGCGATCGGGTCGTCTGGCTGGGCGACGCGGGATACGCCCAGTATTCCGCGGTCAATGCCGCCAAGGCGATGCGACTGCCGGACCGAGTGTCCTTTGAGGACGCCACCGCGTCTTGTCTCAGCGGCTTGACGGCCCTGGCCCTCGTCGAGGAGTCCTACAAGGTCATGAAGGGCGATCGCGTGCTATTGCTCGCCGCGGCCGGGAGTGTAGGCACACTCATGACCAGGATCCTCAAGCTCCGCGGCGCCGAGGTGATTGCCCTGGTCGGGAGCTCCGAAAAGGCCGCAGTCGCCAAAAGACTGGGCGCAGACCATGTCATTGACTACCGGACCCCAGAAGGCGATGACTGGCCCAAGGTTGTGAGACAGCTTACCGATGGGAAGGGGGTGGATGTGGTGTACGATTCAGTTGGTAAAGATACCTGGCAAAAGAGTATCGAGGCCGTCAAGAGGAAAGGGACGATCATCTGGTTCGGTAATGCAAGTGGACCTGTTCCACCTCTTACGCTACAGTAAGTCGTTGATCACCTTGACAACTTGAATGAGAGAAGAAAGAAAAACTGACAGATTAACTGCACAGCTGTCTGGCAAGCAAATGTATCAAGATCGCTAGACCGACACTATTCGGTTATATCGAGACACGCGAGGAGTTTGAACACTATTGCAACGAACTTTTCAAGCTTCTCGTTTCAGGACAGCTGAAGGCAGAGATATATAAGATCTATCCCCTGGAGGATGTCCAGCTCGCTCATCAGGTATGTTGTTTTTCTCTGTCCTCGATTTTAATAATGACTGTACCCTGTACACCCCTTGAATTCATGATCTTTTCAATTGACTTGTGCCAACAAACAGGATGTCGAGAGTAGGAAGACAACGGGGAAGCTACTGTTGAGACCGTAAGGAGCCAAGTGATACAGCTTATCATTACCTGCCTGGCACTATCAAATCTAGAAAATACATGGATGTCGAGTTCCTACTTCACTTGGATACGATGAAAGTGATAGGGAACAATCACATCATTCATAACTATTGATTGTCTTAGAAAGGGGGTCTTATGTGTGACTGAAATATTTCCATGGAAAAAGTCTGTTCCGACCCTCTCAGAATTTGGATTAAAGACTTGCAGCCAGTGTAGAAGCTCGAATACGGCTTAATTACCGAGTGACAATGGTCCGTAAACAACAAGCGGACTTGTGAAAATGATTCCTCTATGAGCTCCTAACTACTTTACTGAAATATCCAATGACCTAGCCGCAGGTGCAGCATGGAAAATCTATGCATGTTGGCGCAAATGGTATATGACACTGAGAACTTTCGGATTTTAAAGCTTACTAAGACGACTCAGTCTGTTTGAATCCGAGCTTTGTAGCGCACATGCGGATGCTCTCTTCCTCCATTGCCATGTAGATTGCTAGTTCATCTTGGATTTTGCAGTCCAACATCTTCTCTAGCTCCCTCCTTTGGTCCGCGCCTTGCTCTTGTCGCACACATTCGTGGTGTGCATCAAGATTTGATCTAAAGATACCAGCAGCAGAGAGCGGCAGGAAGTCCTCGTACGTTATTGGCTCGTATTTCACGACCCCAAGGGAGATGAGCTGCCCGAGGTCGAATTGCTGCTGATGACCTAACGTTTCCGCAAGTTCATCCCCGGGATCGTCCGAGACAGTATAGTATTTGAAGTATACAAGTCTCTGTGAACGAAGCTCCGACCAGGTATCCGGGTATGTCGCAAAGGTCTTCGAAAGAATCTTTTCAAACTCTGGGGAAGCCGTGCCGCGAGGCCCCGCCTCCTTGATGGCTTGGTCTAAAAGTTCATCGTAGAGTCTGCGACCCTTGGCTGTGACTGCAGCACCCCGCTGTTCAACTTCACCGAATCGCGCAGTATGTGTACCTCGCACCTCTTTGCCACCTTGGTCCATGAATATCACCTCCTCCTCAAGCGCCTTGAAGCTGGTCTGACGCAGAAGGATAGGGCACTGGCGAATCGGTGGGCCTTCTATACGCTCTTTGGCAGGTAGGCCGTCGGCAAGCATTTGTTGCTGAACAAGCTCAATGTCAAGAGTCCTGGGGGTCAAGTGGTTGATATGCGCACTTGGGAAACAAGCAATGTCGGCGACCATTGGATGCTCGGACTTTAGGTCAAGATATTCTTGCATTGTTACCAAGGACTTTGAGTGCCATTTGAATATCTTGAGCGCCTCAGTGATGAGATCCTCGGCATCTTGATGCGTCATTGTGGACCCGGCTTCGGCTTGTTCGAGAAGGCTGAGTAACTTGTGTGAGAACAAATCGCGTCTGGCCAAAATATCATCTGCCATTTTGCGAATATCTTCCGAAAGAAGATCTCGTCGCAGGACAGTTGTGAAAACTCTGAAAGTATTCTTCTCTAACGCGATATCGCTGATTGGCCTGAAGGCAGTTGCGTGCATGGGGAATCCGACGGTAGCAAGGTTGTAGTAGCCCACTGGGTGCATGCCCAGGAGAGCGAAGAGGCGTTTCACAGTACGCAGCTCATACTCTGTGCCAAGCCGAATTGCGCCATGACGTTCGAGTTCGTGTCGCCTTCGTAATAATTCTTGCTTCGATCCTTGGCTGGCTAATCTCAAGCCGTCGACGCGATGCACAATGTCCACTAGCGTTCCGTAGGCAGGAACCTCACTCCTGTACATTTCCGACAATGCATGTGTGAAGGCTGACCGAAGCAAGTCGGGATCCCACCTAAGAATGTGTTAGACTCAATTCACGTCTAGCCCACAATCATAATGTTATATCCAATTGCAATATCAATTTGAGGCATGATACGTACGCGATTCCTTTGAACATGATGGCGCGAAGATCTCCAATTAACCGACTCAAGTGTGGTAGACGCAATTGAGATCGTGATATGGGTTTACTGGATTCTTCAATGACAAGTCAAACTGAACGAAAATATTTCATTTTAAGACTTGCTATGCCCATATACATGTGTAGCCAGATTCCATATAAAAGTCTTTGGGCTCCCGGTGTGTCCTTAGCTTGCCTCGTTGGATCAGGGAAGCCTCTGACACCGGATGGTGGTATGCTGCGGAATTGCCGCCTAATGGGAATAGTTGTGCAACTAAATCAGATTTGTCAGATCAAAGAATTGCGGATGCAGCCGCCGCGGAAAGGCGCATCTTCTAGACTGGAGTATTTGTAATCAATGCCATCAAACAAGATGTCGGATGGTACATGTATACTTGTGAATTGCTATTAAATGCCAGACATAACGATTCAACTTGATTCCTCCTCTAACTAACCACGGGCTGCTTGCGGCGATCTTACTTGCGCTTACGCTGGAGATGTGTCGTTGGCACGAAGAACATTAGGATTTTGGCTCCAGCCATTCTGATAGTGGTTTTGAGTAAAGTTTTCGCTGCAGAATATACCGCGGATAATCAGGCTCTCATAGTTACACATTATAATAACTACCATTTCAAAATATTCTCTTTTGAACTGATACTTATTGAGAGGTATTGTGACCTTGCATGAACATCTCCCAACTCAGAAATAGCTTGTCCAGCAGATCAGTGTCGACCAAGTCCTGTAAAGCCCTTCGTCGCTTCAGAAGATGGCTATGTTCATTTCCGACAAACCTAGATTCATCATCCCCACCATCTGTGGGAGCATCATAGATCATAGTTCCGGCCATTCCAGAACACTGATATGCCGGCCACGGACTTCCTCCCTGAACGAAAGTGATGATGTCTTCGGCAAACCGAACTGCACATTGACGTTGCCCTGGTGAGAGATGATCATTATAGTTTTGCAGGACAAATATGATGTCCAGAACATGTGTGGCGTGATCTTTCCATTTGCCTTCCCAGGGGTTTGGACAGTTGAAATGGTAGACAAAAGCGTCGGATCTCGGGACTACCCTGCCGCTCCACACTCGCGCGAAAGCATCGACGGGTAAAGCAAAGGTAATATCGTTACAAAAATCGAGCACCTTTTTGGTCGACTTGTCACTGTTTGAAGTCGCATGTGCGTCTATGCCGTATATAGTCAAAATCTGTTGCGTAATGTTTGGATCCACCATATCCAAATTGGCAGACAAACAACTCGCCAGTGTTTTTGGAAGAATGTCTATGCGCCCAGCTAGACGAGAAGCCCAGATCATGCCCTGAATATTGGTCAGCACTGTAGGATACACTCGCAAATGTCAAGTATCTGGCTGCGACCCGCCTCGGGTAGAGAAGACTTGCATCCATCTGACAGTCACCAATCAATAGTCTTTCACATTTCTTGATTCCTGGAAACGTCCTCTGCATCTCTTTCGCCGTACGTAGAGAGCCATATGTCGTGATTTGTGGGATGATATCGCCATCCACGAGCGGAAATGTCGGAATGTTGCACCTCGTCTGGGTTATGATTTCATCGTCTCGGGCATTTCGCAAGATATCCAACTGCTCATCGGCAGTATCACAAGAAGCTCCAAAGGATCTGATGAAAGCTTCAAATGTGGCATCGGCTACCCCGACCGGGCGCGCTCTCCCTATAGATGTACCACTCATAGCAATCAATTGTTGAAACCCTGGCTCCGGGGCATGTAAATGGAAAAAGCCCGAAACTAGTCAATGTTACAATGCACACTTTTACGTGGCATAGTCGAGATGGAACAGAGCGTTGCTTACTTGCTCCAGCACTCTCTCCCAAAAATGTGATTCTGTGAGGATCCCCTCCAAAGCCGGCAATGTTGTCTCGAAGCCAAGCCAAGGCCAAACGCTGGTCATCTAGACCATTGTTGGGCTTGTAACCAGCCATCTTCATTTTCGAAGAGTAGAGGAACCCGGGCGCACCAACACGGTAACTTGAACCAGAATTAGCTCAGGTACAAGGTGGAATGGTCGCATATTCTTTGAAAGTAGTCACGAACTTGATGGATACTGATATCATCGGCTGTTGTCGTGAGATGCTGAGTTGGGTAATCGAAGCCATATCATACTGGGGATGTGCGCCGCTCCCAGTCTTGAAACCGCCACCGTGCACAAAAAGCAGCACAGGAAGGTCATCGGACTTTTTCCAGGGCGGCACTGTGATGTTCAATGTCAAACAGTCAAGACCAGACTGCCCGACAGGAGTGGATGGAAGTTCACGTTGTATCAGTGCCTGCTCCGACTGAAGTGCACCGAGTGGCATCAAGACAGTAGGACTAACGAGTTATTGAAAATCAGCAAAGATATGAATCATGGCCCGACGTGAGGGAAAATGCGTGTGGCCATTCCACGATTCTGTTCATACCCGTATCTTGTAGCATCAATGTGGCCAGCTGCCGGACTAGGCTCACACAGTAGTTCGCCGCGCGAGAATCTATCCTTAAGCGACGCGAATTTGACTCCCAGGTATTGATTCACGCCGTTCTTCTTAATGCCCCTCAATCTTCCAAGCTTTGGGTGGTCAAGCGTGACATGTTCCATATTGTCGCAAGTAGTGGTCAGTTTTCGATTCTCTTAATTTGCCGATGAAAGAAAAATAAGATTGGTTGACCGCGCCTGTATGGACATCGAAAGATTATTGGCTGGGATGACTAGGTATGGATGTCACTGAAGCCATTGTCACAATGAAGTGACAGTGATGCGAGCCGATGTGCAAAAGGCTCGGGAATGTGCATGTTCCGCACTAAATCCACCGTTGGTCGGTGTGGGCCCGCTCCAGCGCCGCAATGGTCTCGTACTCTGGCGAAGACTCCGCCATCACAACCGACCAGGACGTTCGGATAAGAGTGTATAATTATACAAGTAGCTAGACCCTATGTCAAATTTGTTTTCCTATTAGTCCATGTACTAAATTCTTGAGCACTTCTTCATTCAAATAAAAGGACAGAATATGGCCAGAGCCAACAATAACAACGCGGAAGCCGAAAGCTCCAACAAGATTCACAATGGCCAAGATTACCGCAGCCTCCTGCACCCAAAGTACATGGCACACTTTGGCCTGAGAACCACTCCCCAAAAGTTTGACGAGATGGTGGATTGGCACCTCAAGTTCTTCGGAGGGCGACTCGTACTCAAGAGTGCAGAGGCGGCCATGATCGCCTACGACGACGAACACCACAGGCTGGTGATTGTGAAAGCACCCGACCACGAGGCTTCTGGCAACAAGAAGGCCATGTGTGGTTTCTACCACATTGCTTTCGCCTTTGAGAGCCTCGCGGACCTCGTCACCGCCTACGAGCAGAAGAAGGCGCTGGGCATCCTGCCGCACTGGCCCGTTAACCACGGCATGAGCACCAGTCTTTACTACTCCGACCCGGATGGCAACGAGTTTGAGATCAACGTGGACAACTTCGACACGGCCGCGGAGGCCCATGCGTTCATGCAGACGGATGAATACTTGCAGAATCCAATTGGCGTGGATTTTGATGCCGAGGTGCTAGTTCGAAGAGTTCGAAGTGGGGAGGACGAACAATCTATCAAGAAGAGACCAATTATTGGAAAGAGGCTCAATAGGTGGGAGAACTCGATGTATTTCAAGCCAGAAGATAGGTTTGGTAAATAGCGCAGCTTTGGAAAGCCGCTGGGTGTAATCCAAGGTATCTCAAACTAGGTATGGGTATGTGATAGATCTAACATCGACCGCACCCAACGTCCAAATCATGAAGCGCACCGTTGTTTAACTCCATATCAAGGTTGAACTCATTATGATATCAGTTTAAACATTGCATTTTATGCCCCCAAGCACGGGCATTATACGCGACAAAGCCTGCCATCTTCAGCAGTTTTCCAGTAGGTATCGCTCCCAGCCGCTGCGTTGGCCCAGAATAAATGACTCGGGTCGTATTTTTCTTTGATAGCCACCAAATCATCGTATTTGGACCCATAATAATCAGTTTTCCACTCCACGTTATCCCAAGTTGCTTCGTTCATGTAAGTGCCACCGCCAGGGGTGATATTTCGTAGCGTGTCCTGCCACAGGTTAAGCTGCGCCTGGTTGCTGCGGATGTGATTCCAGTCAGAAGTTACCGGAAGTGACTTTGCGAAAGTGGTAGTGAAGAGCGTATCGCGCCAAGCTGGAAGAACTGCATTGGATGTGTGGTTCGTCTGTGCGACATTTGTTGCAACTGCAATGACCCGCGCACCGCCGCTGGCAATATCTTGGAAGGCCGATACCAGTGCTGGAAGTGTGACTTCCTCATCTTCAACAGCTGCGCGTGGAATGAGTCGGCCGCCGATTGAGATATTACTGGTGTATGTTTGTACAGCCCACTGATCATAATGTTCCGCGAAGTTCGCCGACACGCCAGATGAGTAGCTATCCGCAATCGAGATATTCAGGTCTGAAACTTCATTGAAGAAAGTGTTCATTGCTGAATCTATATCATCTGTCGTTGTAGCATCTGGCAAAGTGGCAAATTCCATCATAAATGAGGCGGCAGTGAATGTCCAGACTGTAGTCAAACCGTCGATGGCATCCAGCACGAGAAGGTGTTTTAGCCATGCTTCAATGGCATCCCAGTACGCTACTTCATCGCCATTGTTTCCAAATGAGAACGATGCACCAACGACGGGCCCGTCCTGATGCGCTCGAATAGTCATGGAGAGAACAACAGCGAAATTGCCAGCACCGCCACCACTCAATGCCCAATAGAGTTCTGGCTCGATGGAAGGCGACACCGTGATATGACTTCCGTTCACCAACACAACCTCCCACTCTAGGACCTCGTCGGCAGCAAGTCCATAGGCGGCGCTGAGAGGTCCATGCCCACCGCCCTGGCTATACCCTCCGGCCACAGCTACAGAAGAGCATGAACCGCCAACAACACGATATCCCTGCTCACTGGCTGCTGTGTAAAGGTCCAAGTACTCTACACCCGTTTCAACGCGAGCGGCAGGTCCATTGTACCAGTCACTACTGTAGTTGAGGAACGCGATGTTGTTCAAATTGTGCATCCAGAGGGCCAGCGAGCTTGCACCGGAGGAGCGCCCAAGGAAATCATGTCCGGAGTTCTTTATAGTAAGTCGTATATTGTTGTCTTGCGCAAAACGTGCGCCTGCCACAACATCATCGGCACTACTAACGTTGATGGCATAGCTTGCGAGATTTCCCATTGCGCATGTCGTATTTGTAGTCAAAAATGGGCTGCAAGAATTGTTTGCCCAGTACGGAGACATGACATTGACCGGGTCTACTACACTGTATCCATGTTAGAGTTGTTGGGTGACGTGCTCAAAGCTTGAGACTTACAAAGTTTCCAGCGAGGTCCATTCATCTTGGATGTAGGTGCATTTGTCCACGTCCTCCTGGGAGTAGCATGGTTGACCCAAAGGAGTCCCGCGGATGAGGCGTCCTCCCACTGTCTGGTTTAGGTAGTCCCAAGTTTGGAGATCAGGCCACGCAGAATCCGTGTGAAGGAAGCGACAATTTGTCTGAGTCGATGTGTTGACTGAATGTCCCACATGCGGAAATGCCTTCACTGCAGAGAGTACAGAGCAAAATAACACAAATAAGTGAGGGCGAATCATGATGAAGGTGCGCAAGGACAGACTCTGTTACTCTGCGTAAGCCAAGTATTGGTTGCACCAATGTGAGGAGGAGGTTTTCGTTGCCTAGTGATGTCGCAAAGCACCATTTCCATGATACATTAATATAATTACGATCGAATCTCAGTAGCTTCGAGCTGCCTTGTTCTCAAATCGATGCACTCCGCTAAAGTTCTAAATTTGTCGTTTCAATTCAACCTGGTCGTAATGGACCAATTGAATTCACTACTTCAGTACTAGTTGCTTCCTTCCAAATTTGGAGGTATGTTGCTGTCGGTTTCCTCGCTCATATGATCTATCCGAGGCATACGTATATCTGTTGGATTGGTGACGACAAATAATTAGGCTGCAGAACTCTGCACCCACATAATCAGGCCCCATCCTCCAATCGCGACCTTGGACGGTTGCTACTTTTAGCCCCCAGCCCCCAACATCCGGACCCTGACGAATCCGACAGTCAGACGCCTTGTCATCGCCAAGGGTTCCAATGCCGCGAGCAACGGCAGATTCGTGTGTATTTACGCCGTACTGTTGGCTGCAGTGAGGCGTTTTTTTTGCAGATTTTACGTAGTAGCTAGCGCTGTACTTTGTAGGTACAATGCACGGGTCCAGGGATCTCATCCCTCCCGTCCCACCCCACCATAAGCTCCCAGGTTCGTCAGGCTTGCCGGGCTCCCTACAGGGGCCTGATGCTTGTCTCAGTCACAGGCGCAGTGCAGATAGCGCCATACTGTGCTGCCCATTTTGTGGAAGGTTTGGGTGATCACAAGCTGCATGAGTAAGGACTTATGTTGGTACTATGGATTTGTAATGCAGCAACGGCCCCATTGCAGAAGCAATACAGGTCTCTGTGACGGCTGTTTGCGATCAAACATAGAGCTCACGCCTTTGCGCAATATCTCTGCGGCTAATCGGGTGGGTTGTCGCAAGAATACTGATCATGCAGGAGCTTTCTGTGTCGCATCAATCGCGGGGCATTTGCGGCGCAATACATAGGGCGTTAACTTCGCCATTATTGCTCTTTTCAATCTGCAAATTTGGGCCTGCTTGTGTAATTGCTTCCAACGGACCAACATCACAGAAGCTTATCCACATCTGTAACATTGTGCCTTGGAGAGAGACCGGCTCAAATTTCAAACTCCTCACCCAAACATACACGCACACACAGCTATCATCATACCACTCCAGATCCCTCAACAGCTAAAGTAAACACAAATGGCGAATGAACATGAGATCGCAGCTCGCTGGCAGGATGATCTCTTGCCACATGTTGTCGACCGCCTCGCGCGAGACAGGCCAGATGCTGTATTTGGTGAGTGGGTGAGTGGTACGGATGTTACCAGCATCACCTACTCTGCCTTAGCCAATGTTATTGATGGGCTGTCCACTTGGCTGGTCGATCAGCTTGGTGCCCCAGGCAAGTATGGTCTGAATCCAGAGGTACTTACATATATCGGTCCAAACGATGTTCGATACGCGGCGCTCTTGTTTGCTGCAATTAAAACGGGTTATGTGGTATGTCCATGATTTCGGTTACCCGACTGAGCGATTGCTTGTCAATTTCATCCTTTCTTCATTTTTCTGATCTGGCTACAGCTTTTCGTGACCTCGCCCCGGAACAGTCCAGAAGCACATAGATCTCTGTTCGACCATCTCCAATGTCAGACGCTTATCACGTCGGATCCTGTCCCTCCTGCAGCGCAGGCAGTCCTTGACATTGTCAAACCGGCGCGTCACTTGAAAGTACCATCTGTGGCGGAACTACTGGCTCAAAAGCACACTGCCTACCAATTGAACAAATCGTTCCAAGAGCTTCAACATAGCCCCTTTGTTATAATGTACGTTGACGCTTTTCGTTCCGAGGAATTCATGACCTAATACAAATTTCAGGCACACCTCCGGCACAACCGGATTGCCCAAGCCGATCGTATGGACGCATGATACGTGCAATCAAGTGCTCAATGCGAAGTCTCAAAAGGCTCCAGAGGGTACGGTCTCTGTTGATAGTACCTTGATCAACGGAAAAAGAGTGATCATTACTCTGCCACCCTTTCATGTAAGTAGAATTGACTCGTGATTCTTGCGCAAACACTGACGTATTACAACAGGGTGCATGTCTTGCGCAGCTAGTAGTCGGTGCTATTCCATTTGGCAATGTAGTGATTGCTCCAGTGGCAGCAGCATTCCCAACGGCCCAAGGTGTGGTAGATGCTCTCAAGCAGACACCAGCTGATGCGGCCATACTGGTGCCATCTGTTATAGCAGAACTTGCACACGTATGTCGTCTGTTCCTGTCCAAGAATGCACAAATGCTGACAATATTCAATGAAGAACCCCGAGCTCCTTGACTACTGTGCTCAGCATCTTGAGACAATCATCTATATCGGCGGAGATTTGCCGAAAGACATTGGTGATCGCGTAGCGGACAAGTTATACTTGCGCTGTCAGTGGGGGCAAACTGAGACAGGAATTGTCCCGCAGCTTCTTCCAGCAGAGCTTGTACCTCCCGCACCCACGGCAAAGGAGCTGTGGCGGTACGTCCGATTTCATCCTTGTGTTGGAGCAGCCTTCGAACAAGTCACCGACGGCAACTACGAATTCGTAGTGAAGCGGGACAAGGTTTTTCAACACACCCAGCCATGCTTCACTGTCCCAGGCTTGGACAATCTTGAAACGGAATTTCGTACCAAAGATCTGTTCATACCTCATCCCTCCATTCCCAATCTCTGGCGATGGCATGCCCGAGCCGATGATATCATTGTCTTCCTCAACGGCGAGAAGACAAATCCAATCTCCATGGAACAACACATTATGGCCTCTCATCCCGAACTTAGCGGTGCACTTGTGATTGGAGCGCAGAGATTTCAAGCTGCACTTCTGATAGAGCCAGCAAAAGACAACAATTTGACAACTGCGGAACAAGCTGCTCTCATTGAGCGTGTTTGGCCCAGCGTGGAAGAAGCGAATATCACTGCACCTGCACACGCACGCGTGGAAAAATCATTCATTCTTGTTGTTCCAGCAGACCGTCGTCTCATACGAGCTGGAAAAGGCACTTTCATGCGTGGTGCTAGTATCAAGCAGTATACTGAAGAGATCGAGAACCTCTACTCAAGCGAAGATGTGGCTAGAACCCTTCCTGAGAGTTCAGGTGGCGAGGCAATACTCTATGCTCCTACCCTCATTGAAGCTACTCGCCTGATCCGCCAACAGGTCTATGCTGTGTTGGGATCATCAACATTGGGCGATAGTGATAACTTTTTCGATCATGGTATGGACTCGCTACAAGGCCTTCAGCTCACACGATCCTTGCGGCGAACCTTTCGCCAACAGGATATCGCACTCTCCACCATCTACCAGAACCCGTCCATCACCAAATTGGCCGACTCTATCGTCGCGCAGCACAGTAATGATGGCAGCGACCGTGATACTATGGATAACTTGCTGGCGACCTATTCTGGGTTGATTGATAAAATCCCTACAACTATTTCTCCTGACAACCGCTCGCGAGGAGCAGGGCCAGTTGATGTCCTTCTGACTGGGTCAACTGGAGCAGTGGGAACACAACTCTTGCACTCTCTGCTCAATCGCGACGGTGTTGGTAGAGTATTCTGCTTGAACCGTGGCGATGACGCTGGCAAAGCTGCGCAGTATGTGAACTACAACAAGAATTCCCTCTCGGCATCAGAGCTTGAAAGTCGGGTCACTTTCATCAATGCCGATCTCCAGCATCCGTCACTTGGACTGGACAAGGCCACGAGTGATTCCCTTCGGGCTACGGTCGGGATTGTCATACATGCGGCCTGGCCGGTCAACTTCAATATGCCATTGGTTGCATTCCGCCCACAGCTCGCCGGACTTGTAAACTTGATGGCATGGGCTGCGAGTACCACTTCAAGTTCGAAATTTGTTTTCATCTCATCTATCGCTGCTATGGAGGGATACAAATCCGGTCCCGCACCTGAAGGGATCCTCCAGGACCTGGACACGCCGGCTCACTTCGGTTATGGCATGGCCAAATTCTTGGCTGAGCTCCTGGTTGACAAGGCTGCCCAGCACTTGGGAAAGATCATGCCCGCATACATTGCTCGTGTTGGTCAAGTCTCTGGCCCTGTGAAGCGACCGGGCGTATGGAATCCAAAAGAATGGCTACCAAGCATGGTGATGAGCTCACTATATCTGGGTCAGATCCCCGACACACTGGGTCCTCGCTTTGACCGTGTTGACTTTGTGCCCATTGACGTACTTGCCGACATCTTGGTAGATGTTGCGATGGCACCGGCTGAGACGACAGCAGAGGCCAATGTTGCAGATGCTGCTGCCGCCACAGTCTTCAATGTTCGCAACCCGCGTCTCACTCCGTGGACTACGCTTTTGCCTGCAATTGTCAGCGGCTTTGGCGACCGAGAACCGTTGCAGATAGTATCGCCGGCTACTTGGCTGGAAAAGCTGCAAAAGAGTAGCGAGACTGGTGACGACAACACCATCGCGAAGAAAACCCCTGCCGTGAAGCTTCTGGATTTCTTTGCCAAATCGTGGCCAGCAGACGGCGACAAGACTGAGCCCCCCGCTGCAAGCCCCCCGCCGATGGAGATTGAGAGGACTCTCACAGTGAGTCCCACGCTGCGTGCACTAGAGCCTGTTAGTGTTGAGTGGGTGCGCAAATGGCTCAGGGAGTGGATCGATTTTCAGGGATGTTAGTGCTACGTGGGGTCGACGATATAACGGATATTCTGCATGCAGAATGTGTGCACGTCAGAAGTGAGTTGGCGATGGAAATCGACGGAGATGCGATCTTGCCGAGGTAGATGCTAGTCACATTCCCAACGGGCAAGTTTTAGCATGCAATATAATGGACCTTCGTTCAATTCAAGTTTTCTCCATTCAATATTACTAGGATTAGGCCCTTATCTCAAGTACCTGGCTGCGGGCCGGGCCAGAAATCCGCATCCTTTCTCAGATGCCGGCCCTAGGGTCGGCGATGTATGTTGGCTGTTGGCATATCTGAATTTGAATCACAGCTAGAAGCGCCTTGCGAACAAATACGACGTGACGTGCGAATGTAATCTGTAAACAAGTTTCATTTCATCACCAACCGATACCAGACTTATGCAGACGGACGGTAATGAAAACCGGCAAGCGCGCTGTCACTGCCGGTTTTGGAATAGGCTTCATTTCATGCAAACATACGTAGACAATCTAGACCGGTGAAAGAACGTGATAGCCCGCTAGGTGACCTGATTGAGGCGTGATTTGCGAGGCTTCTGACCTACAACTACGAGTGCCCCGGAGGCATCGGCCAACATATCGTGATCACTTCTACCGATTGGTCGCCGAATGATCAGTCCAAAATGAGATGCATGAGATTATTGGGGGCTACAAGCAATACATTGTTGCTGTGCCTCTGAGATGCTGTTGTCGAAAAGCAAGTGTTTTTGCATGCGACGCTGCAAGGCTCGCTATTTATAGAACAGCGAGTGCTACCATAATCTGCGGCAACAAGAGGTACCTCGAAAGATTTTCCGAAGGATCGCGAAGGATGACCTCGATGCACGGCACACAATTCTTGCCGCTGACACTCTCATGTTCTCGTAATTAAGTTTGAAGAAACCCCCAAATCGAATTTCCAAGCTTTTGATGTGCTCCTCGTTAAACTCAACTGTCCATTCTGACCTATCCAAAGTCACCTAGAGCTCATTGGTGATTCTATTTTCTTGTCTCTACGAGTCTTCTCTTTTTGCCCGTAATCATGGCTAGCGTAAGCGGAGACTCAGCCGAGTACATCGGGTGGCGCCTTGAGGTCTTCATCGGTGTCTTTACTCCGCTGGTGATTGCTGCTGTGGCTCTTCGCTTCTACGCTCGTAGCCTAACGGCTTCAAAGCGTGATGCGGGTGACTGGCTTATATTGGCGGCGCTGGTTGGGCAAATCGTCGCTGGTGGCATAGCTATCGGTAAGACTTCTGCGCAACTTCGAACCTATAGATGTCAGCTTACACAGACATAGGAAGCGTGAAACAAGCTGGTGTTGGACATCATGTCGAGTATCTTGCTGAGACAAACCCAGAGGCCATCACGACATTTTTCAAGTACCTAGTCGCCATGTCAACCTGGTACGCCTCTACAGAAAGTCTTGCGAAGCTCGCTGTTTGCCTGTTGTACAAACGTGTCTTTCCCCAGAAGCCTGTCATCATCACCATCAATATCACCATGTTCATATTGATAGGTGCATCAATAGGTGGAGGACTAGCAGATCTGTTTGGCTGCACGCCATTCTCTGCTCATTGGGGCTCGGCTGAAGAGCAAGCGAAGTATTGTATCAACACAGAGGCCTTATTTGTTTGGGGCAGTTTTCCAAACATCGTGACGGATGTCATCATGTTAACATTGCCAATGCCCATCGTCTGGAAGTTACATACGTCCAAAATGTTGAGACTGGCTCTAGTCACCACCTTTTTGTTCGGCAATATGTGAGTTTCTTGCATTAGAGTACCGGTGGTGATGCGTTGCCTGTTGCTAATAAAGTCGCAGTGGACTCATTACATCTATTCTACGTTTCGTGGCATTTTACAACAAGAGCTCATTCATTGATCCCACTTATTCCGGAGTCGAACTTATCATCTGGACGGTGTGCGAACCAGGCGTGTATCTAATTGCAGCCTGTCTTGTCGTCTACCGACCTTTGCTTGAGAAGGTTGGTATAATCCCCAGTCGGACAAGCGTCGTCAATAGCGACCAAACTCCGTGGGCCATGAGAGGACACTCCTATGCACCAGACTCGGGAAAGCGTGCGTCGAAGAGCGTTGGATCGAGAACAATTGCTGGCAGTGGGGATGGTAGTTTTGTGCAGCTGGAAGATAGTGATGAGAGACCGCTCAGAAACTCTCGAATCAGAGCGACTACAGATATCGAGATGGCCTGGGGTCCGCGGGCTCAGTAGATTGTACTTAGTGAAGTTACCACTCGAATGCGTCGGTTAGTCTTTCCGGTGCCGAGTGTACTCAATCAAGTTCATAGCTGCGAAATAAGAGACCCTCGTGTAGAATCCGTTGCGATCTGTGTTTGTTGCGTGTCTCGATGCTCACCTGCCTAGCTCTGACCCACTAATGAAATCTACACAGTGAATATGTACCCACAGCCCAACTGCGGCCGGCGGGGTATGATTGCGGCTTGCCACCAATTCGCGGCCAATAGAGCACGAAGTATTCAATTGGCCTGCGCCGCAGCTGCACATTCAGTGTATTGAGACTTAACGAATCTGGTCGTCAAGGACCTACGTAATTGTAGCAAACGAAACGGCATGATTGGATCTCCGTCTTCGAAGGATCTCACTTGCATTATCCGCGGGCGAAAACGGAGTCTTTACAAGTCCGTTATTGATTTGATCACATTTGCCTAAGCGGGATCCTGCATTAGCGAAGCAAAGTACCAAGCAGATACATAGCCACCAAGCTTTACAAGCCTCGGGAAGCGCCTACCGATATGCATACATATAGGCATAGAACCAACCATCACGGTACATATTCCAACATTGCCGCGATTGGCCCCCAAAAAGCCCTACGACTGCTGGGGCATCCCGACAATATGACTCTGACAAAAACTTGCTTGATGCATGTGATGTTCTCGTTCGATAATATCGGGTAGCACCAACCGCTGGTCAACTGGCAGCCTGATGCTACTGTGAGGTCGCATGCTGTAAATCAATCGGGAACCAATCTGACGAAAGAACGAAGAAAAGCGAGAGGGGCTGGTGGCCATCCATGATGGAAGCTACATGATCGGATGTCTTCCAACTTTCGCCTAGCGCTGAGGTGGGACCCTGCAACCAATGGCGCGCATGCTACAGCAAGTAATACCAGGTAGTCGCAGGGATGCGATGAACCATTGGTATCTGCCATGTATCCTCTTGCCAGCCCTACCAACCGTATGCCAAGGCTGTACGAAGTATCTTAGTACCGATATCACGCCCAATGGGTAAATGCTGATCTCGATTATATCATGATATATCAAATTCAAATTTCAACAAGTTCAAACTATCATACCAGATCACCGCAATACGACAGAACGTGCGTCTTCCGTTTCGATGTGAACGTAACCGTGTCTGATGACTCGAAATTTTACATATTGTTTCTGCCATTCCATTCCAAGACGTCAAACAATCCTATTTGCGATCCCAAATGGCGCTGGATCCAATTGCTATCGTCGGCATATCATGTCGTCTGCCAGGCAATTCCAACAGCCTGGAGGCTTTTTGGAGACTCCTTGTTGAGGGCGGTGATGCCTGGTCTCCAGTGCCGAAAGATCGCTTCAATGAGGCAGCTTTCTATCACCCTAATGCGAATGACCCTAATGGTACTAATAATCATCGGGGTGGTCATTTTATTGATGGCGATGTGCGCGACTTCGATCATGCATTTTTCCATTTATCACCTCCTGCAGCTGCAGCAATGGATCCCCAGCAGCGCATCCTGCTCGAGCTAGCTTATGAAGCATTTGAAAGTGCCGGATGGACTCGTGAAGGCATTGCAGGTTCACGGACTGCAGTCTATGCTGCCATATTCGGGACTGACTACGAAAGAAACCTCTGCAAAGATGTGCTGGATCTGCCAGTTTATCAAAGCGTTGGCACGGGCGCGGCAATCCTCGCCAATCGCATCTCCCACATCTTCGATTTGAGAGGCCCTTCTATGACCCTTGACACAGGTTGCTCCGGTGGCCTGGTAGGACTCCATCATGCTTGTCAGTCTCTTCGAAGTGGAGAGTCCAACTCAGCCGTGGTAGCATCGGCCAATTTGCAGTTAATGCCTGACCACTATATTGGCATGAGTAATCAGCACATGGTACGTATCTGAGTATTACCCTATGAGGTTCAAAGTACTATACTAATCAATTTCTTGATCTTCAGGTCAGTAGTACCGGTCGATGCTACCCATTCGACGTTCGGGGCGAGGGTTATGGCCGCGGAGAAGGATTCGTCGTTCTGGCGCTGAAGCGCTTAAGCGATGCTCTCAAAGATGGTGACCCTATCCGCTCAGTGATACTCAATACTGGCATCAATCAAGATGGCTACACAGTCCAGGGCATTACTCACCCGAACCGAGCCGCCCAGGCTGAGCTGATCTTGGAGACTTATGATCGCATTGGCCTACACCCCGGCGAAGTAGCGTACATTGAGGCACACGGTACTGGTACTGTCGCGGGTGATCAAGAAGAACTTTCTGCAATCGCCAGCGTGTTTTTGACATCGAACCGCTCAACACCTATGTATGTCGGGTCCAATAAGGGAAGCATTGGCCACACGGAGAGCACTAGCGGTTTGGCCAGTATTCTGAAGACAGTGGCCATGCTTGATAAGGGGATCATACCTCCCGTAGCAGGCTTCGTGAACCCAAAACCTGGCCTGCCGTTGGATCAGCTCCAAATCCCAACGAAACGATTACCATGGCCTCGCAATGGAAATACCCAGCCACGGGCTTCCGTCAATAGCTTTGGGTATGGCGGCGCAAATGCTCATGCTATCCTTGAGAGAGGACCTCGGACGCACGAGACCACGACTCAAGACCTTGATACCAAAGACAACCACCTTCTCGTTTTGTCTGCGAATAACTCAGCGTCTCTCAAGTTAATGCTGGAGAAATACGCACATTATCTAGAATCTTCTACTGAGGTTCCTCTCTCCGACATATCTTACACACTCTGCCAGCACCGGTCGGCACTGTCCTATCGCTTTAGCTGCGTAGGAGATAATCACACACAAATCGCAAATCAACTCCGGCGTGGAGTTCAAGCGGTCGTCAAGCCAGTTCCATCCCAGACCAATGTCATATTCGTCTTCACTGGTCAGGGAGCCCAGTGGGCAGGCATGGGTCGCGATTTACTCCTGAATACCGCTTGTTCAGACATATTTCGCAAATCGATCCAAACCTCTCGGGACATTTTGAAAGAGTTCGGTGCTCCATGGGATCTCGAGGTTGAGCTCACCCGGCAAGACAGCAAAGTTGAAATCAACAAAGCCGACCTTGCACAGCCAGCTACAACAGCCGTACAAATCGCCTTAACAGAGCTTCTTCGTGCTCAAGGCGTGGAACCAGCAATGGTTATTGGCCATTCTAGTGGAGAGATCGCAGCTGCACATGCCGCGGGGCGTCTATCGCAGAGGGCTGCGCTATTTATCGCATACCACCGCGGTTTTATGTCAGCTGCCTCGAAGAAACGAGGACTTCCGCGTGGTGCAATGTTATCTGTTGGTCTAGGCGAACATGATGCCTCTCTGTACCTTCAGAATCTTGAGCGAGGCCAAGCCGTTGTCGCCTGTGTCAACAGTCCCAGTAGCGTGACTATTTCTGGTGATGCCGATGCCATTGAAGAAGTAATGAGCCGAGTCGCGGCCCGCAGAGATGGTACCTTTCAGCGAAAACTACTAGTCGATACGGCATACCACAGTCATCATATGCGCGCTGTAAGAGACGAATACAGCGCACGACTGGCCGATCCCGACATGGTCAACGAGCTGAGCTGTGAAGACATTCAGACTAACGGGGGAACAATCATGGTATCATCTGTGACCGGAAAAGTGTGGTCATCTCATTTTAACGCTTCCTACTGGGTCGATAATCTTGTCTCGCCTGTGCGCTTCTCTGATGCAGTCAAGACAATTGCGTCTGAGCATCACGCAAGACGGGGAGGTCATGCTCTATTTTTGGAGATCGGACCACACCCTGCATTGGCTGGTCCGACGCGGCAATGTCTTGCCGCCAGCGATATACCCAAACTTGAGTATGACTATCTTCCGACACTGCAGCGAGGTACGAGTGCCGTATCAAGCACTCTGGAACTGGGTGGCCGTCTCTTTGAGCGTGGCATAAAAGTTCAATTCGAGCAAATTTCCAATGCCAATTCCAATAGCCGTCGCCCAATAGTGAGACCCGACTTACCGACCTATGCATGGGATCACTCGACGAAGCATTGGCATGAGTCGCGCTTGAATCGCGAGTACCGCATGCGCAGCCAGCCGTATCATGACCTGCTTGGTGTCCGCATGGAATCATCTACGTCTATCGAGCCACACTGGAGACATATGATTGGTTTGTCGACACTACCGTGGCTCGCGGATCACGTCATCGACGGACTGGTTATCTTTCCTGGAGCAGCCTATGTTTGTATGGCCGCTCAAGCAATCATGCAAGTTGCGTCTGAACGCGGATCCAATACAGTGGTTCAAACCCTGGTTTTCAGCGACGTCGAATTTCTCAGGGCATTGGTGGTTCCAGATTCGCCACAACGGGTAGAGGTCCAGCTGAGCTTTAAACCTTGCTCTGGTGCCTCTCAGCTCCGCTTCAATTACTCCGTTGTTGCATTGTCTGAGGGCAAATGGCACGAACACTGTAATGGCACCGTCGAAGCTGTGCTTGCGGGTGACGGCAGCAGTCAGCAGATAGAATCGGTCTGTCCCGTCGATCAAAGAGACTGGGCTGCCATGAAAGTTGACGAGCTTTATGTTGAGATGGCTCGCGACGGGAACACATATGGTCCGACTTTCAGAGGTCTCCAGTCCTTGAGAATGGCATCAGATGCCAAATCATCCGCCGCGGTGGTTGAGGTTCCGGACATTGCAGCCGTCATGCCTGAACAACACCAACTGCCACATATTTTGCACCCAACGACCTTTGATAGTATGTTTCATGTGGGCATCCCGATGATCAAGCACCGTCATGGCCCGGGCTCTACCATGCCAGTCAAGATTGGGGAACTCATTGTGTCCACAGACGCACGGGAACTAAGCCACCCAGGTTGCCAGCTTGATGTTGCAGCCAAACTCACATCTAGCCACTTTCGTGCCACCCACATAGATATGACAGTCACTGTCAATAGTCAGGTGGTTTTGGTTGCTTCAAACATAGAGTCCCGCAGTCTGTCTACCAACACAGACTCCATCGACGAGGGTATCTGTTACGAATTGGATTGGCAGCATGACATGGACTTCCTGCGTGCAAGCGATCTTCCAGTACTCCCAACACTGTCCGACTTGATCACCTACATTTGCTTCAAAACGCCAAACTTGAAGATTTTGGAGATGACGGAGAAGTATTCATCCTCTTCCCAGGAGGTTTTGACTTCTATCATTGCTCAAAAAGGTACATTGGACTCCTATACCTATTTTGCCACCTCATCCGCAGTCCTGGATGAGTCTCGCCGACGTTTGAATGGGTTTCCAGTCACTCATATGGCTGAAGAACCGCGACCCGACCCTCAATCTGAAGATTCGGCCAATGGTTCATATGACGTTGTCATTCTCTCTGATGTAGCCTTTCTGTCTCGTGGTGCCAAGTTCGTCAAAATCAGCGGTCTGCTTCTCCTGGTCTTAGACTCGTCTGCACAGAACGTCTGGAAATCCGTATTCGAGCAAGCTTGTTCTTCATTCAAAGTGCAGCTGAACTTCACACATGCTGTTAGCAATGAGATTATCGTACTTGCACGGAAGGTTGATTTGCATGAGTCTGCATTGCCTACGCACTTGCGATTTCTCACGCACTCTCGGAAGAGCGAAACTCCCCAGTGGCTCGAGAAGATCAAATCTGAAATGCGCGTTGGGGGATTTGACGTTGCGCATGAGCAACTGGGTTATGGATTGCCACACTTTGAGACTGCGCACGCTATCCTTACAGTCGTCGTTGATGATCTTCCAGTCCCCATTCTTTCCGATCGGGAAGCGTTTCAGGTTGCTCTCGGCCTGTTACAGCAGAAATCGGAAATCGTCTGGCTGAGTCCGGAAAGCTCACCATCTATGTATCAGATCACTGGCGTTGCTCGCACAGCACACGCAGAGAATAACGATCTTCGTCTCACAACTGTGCATATTGACACCAAAGTCCTCGAACATTCCAGGTTAGCCAACCTATTGCCATATTGGCTGCGTCAGGTTGCAAACAAGGACAGTGGTCTGCACCAAGAGCGCGAGTATCGTATTACCAAGACGGCGGCAGTGCTTGTCCCTCGACTACATCGGAGCGATCAGCTAAATGAAGCAATTCAAAGTCACAAAAGCATTGCCTGCAGGGAAATCAAGGCAATTCCATTCTCTGCCTCTACTCATGCCGCTGTCCTGACTGATCATGATGGTAGTGGTGATGTCACATCTTTCGCTATACACGATCATGGCCTGGATCTAGCAGAAAATGACATTCAGCTGAGAACGCAAGCTTTCGTCTTGAACAAACTTGACGACACATCTGCGCCCCTCCTGGGAGAATACGCTGGAGTAATTGAACGCGTCGGACGGAGGGTGGAGAATTTCCTCCCCGGCGACGCAGTCATTGCAATTTCTACTGACGGAGTAGTCGGTCACAGCTGCCCAACTATTCCTTGTGGGAATGTATTACCTCAGCCAGATGGTCTCGACGCTTGTTCAATGATTCGTCTCTTCCTACCTGCACTTGCATCAATTTACGCGCTTCGATCCATTGCGCACCTGCCGCAAGACACGGGCAGTCTGATGGTTCATGGTGCCCTCACCGATATTGGCAGAGCGACCGTGGCGGTTGCGCGATCACTAGGGGCATCCATTACTGTAACGGCTATGGACATGCGGGAAGCTTCTCAAATCAGCGAACTATTGGAACTGCCAATGGAGCGTATTATCATAGGCCGTTCGTCTTTGCCGCAGCTCAAGTCCGGGAATTGCTTGTTTGACACTGTCGTGCTTGCAAGTAAAGATCCTGTCCCGCCCACCATCTGGTCACATCTCAAGCCATTTGGAGTGGCCATCACCTATTTGCCATCCTTCATGGTGGACATGCGTCAGCTTCCACGGAATGCGACTATCCGCATATGTAATGTTTCCGATGTCTTATGTGCGCAACCTCATCTCATTCCGGATCTGATGAGGGAGGCTGTCAGAGTTGTTCCACACATTCAGACCCAGGGGCTTGATTTTCCAGTCTACAACGTCGCCCAAGTTGCAGAAGCTCGTCGTCTGCTTCAGCTCGGTATCTCTAACAGAGTTGTCCTCGAATCGGAACCTCAAACACTAGTACGGGCGACTTTGCCGATTGAAGTCGACTCTCGGTGGGCTGACCCAGCCGCCAGCTATGTTCTTGCGGGCGGAATGGGTGATTTGGGGCAGCGCCTCCTCCTGATCATGGCTCGCCGCGGCGCGAAACATCTTGTCACATTGTCCCGACGGACTATTGATGCCAAGGCTCATCACTCCATGCAAGAACAACTTCGGCTGCTAAACCCTGGCTGTCAACTGCACTGTCTGGTCTGCGACATCACGCGTGAAGCTAGTGTTGAAGAAGCAGTCCGGTCACTTCTTCGCCTTGGATTACCGCCTGTACGGGGAGTCATTCAGTCTGCTGTCTTCCTTGAGGTAAGTCAGACATCTAAGTAATCGAGATGATTGCCATGCTAAGACTGTATAGGATCACACACTAGAAAATATGACATTCGACGATTTCCATCGTGTCACCCTTACCAAGGTGGAGGGCACAATGGCTTTGGAGAAGTTCTTTTCTTCGACCGACTTGCATTTCTTTCTCACGCTATCTTCTACAGTCTGTATCACGGGTGCCAGCGGCCAGGCTAATTACAATGCTGGGAATGCAGTTCAAGATGCTCTGGCACATAATCGTCCGCCTGGGTTCATGTCCTTGAATGTTGGTTGGATTGACGACGCGATCCATACATCAAATGACAAGACTCGCCTGCAAGGTTTGTGGAGAACCGGCCTCCGGCCCATCACAGGACACGAATTATCTCGTTATTTCGATTATGTTCTTGGCGCAGCATCAGAGCAATTCAATATGCGACAAGCGATTATTGGTTTCAACGCTTCTTCTCTCTCACACACAGCAGCAGGCAACAGCAATGTGCAGTCAGCTCTGTTCTGTCACGTGAGGGGCTCCCCTCGCTCAGACGAAGAATCGACTTCGACAGGACATATAGTGTCATTCAAGGAGGTTGTAGAGAACGGTGATGACAATGCCGTGGTGGAATTTGTCACCAGCGCTATAACTGGACAGCTTACAACGTTGATATCGATGGAAGCTTCTCAAGTCAATCCACACGCCGGATCCATTCTTGACCTTGGCCTAGACTCACTCGTTGCCATTGAGTTAAGGAATTGGATCATGAGGGAATTCGATGCTCCCATACAGTCGTCCGAAGTCATGGTAGACCAGTCCATCTACGATCTTGCGCAGAAGGTTCTTTCTCGCTCGAAGGTTGTGCGCTCGCACCTAGAGGGAACAAACAGTCTTGGCCACACAGAGACCAGTGATGACGCGACATCGCCATCAAGCAGTGTTACACCACTCACACCAACAAGCACGATTACTGAAGACGCTATTTCGAAGCTCCCTGTCCTTCCGCTGCCTGTTCTGGGGGATATTCTACACTCCTTTGAGGAGCTTCGTCAAGGCATTGACAGCGATGCTGAGCGTCGCAGTACAGCGCAGGCCGTCCAAAAGTTTATAGATGGATCGGGCCCTTCGCTACACCGAACGCTTCAACAATCAAGCACCCTCGAAATCAGGGAATCGTATGAAAATCAAGTTTACCTTGAGCGTCGCGAGCCGCTGCCAGAGACTGGCCAATTCACATTCATCCACCCCATTGATGCCCCAGCGCACTCGCAAATCACACGTGCCACCATACTGACTGCAGCTACTTTTGACTTCAGCCGTCGTCTCCTCCAAGGGTCAGTGCCTCAAGACATACTTCAAGGAAAACTTCTCTCAGATGAAGGACGCAATTGGCTGTTTTACGCTACCCGTTCCCCAGGCGTCGACATTGACCGCATGAAACGTTTTGTTCCCAACCATACCGTTGCAGTCCTACGGCGTGGTCATGTCTTCCAATTGACACTGCCCCAAAACGAAGAGCCCATCCACTTTGGAGCACTTCATGCCGCCTTTGAACAGATTCTCAGGTTGTCCGAGGATAATCTTCCAGCTATTTGTACTTTGACGGCAGATGAACGTGATTCCTGGTCGCTGGTAAGATGCTCACATTTCCAATCATGCCATCATCGGCATTGCTTACCATTTTGAATCTAGACCCGTACCCAGCTGGAGTCAAGAGCAGATAATCTTGATGCTCTTGCCTGCATCGACGAAGCCGCATTCGTGATGTGTCTTGACGATGAATCGCCACAGAACTCCGGTGAGCGCTACACACAATTCTTACTCAATGGGCAGGCGCGTCCGTTTTCCAATCGCTGGCTGGATAAAACTCTTCAGCTTGTCGTCACTGCAAATGGCTTGTCAGCCGAAACATATGAGCATACCAAGCTCGATGGGCTCGATGCGCGCATGTTACATGATCACATCTGTCGCGCTATTTCGGCCGCTCCACCGACTGAGCTAGGGGATCATGCACCCTATCAGGTCAGAGAGCATACCTGGAACCCAACGGACGACGCTATTCACCAAATTGATACTGTTGCAAATAAATGCCGCCTGTATGGCCCACTCGATCACCGTGGTTATGAAGCCATCAAACTTGGTCTTGCCTCCCTCCGCGGTCACCGCTCCCCGCCCAACGCTACGGCGCATCTAACGATTTTGCTGGCGCTCTATCTTGTCGATGAAGAAATTCGACCGGCGTGGGAGAAGGTGTCCCTCGGTACCTATGAAGGCGGACGCGTGGAGTGGGTTCAGAGTGTCTCGACGGCGGCGCGAAACTTCCTTGAGGCTGCCGTAAAAGCTGGTACTGATGCCAGGGCCTTGACGCAAACTCGCGTCCTGTTCAATGAAGCGGCGGTGGCACACTCGCGCACGCTAACGGCTGCCAGCCATGGGCGCGGACCGGTGGGACCGCTATACGCACTTCGGGGCATTGCGCAAAAGCAGAGCCGAGTTCTGCCTGAGCTGTTCAACACACGCGCCTGGGATCATACTCGCCGCGGCGGACCGGGGCAGGATATCAAGATTGGCTTCATGCGTTTCATGCCCGATAGTCACGAGTCTGAAGATGATGTCGCCGGCGGCAAACGGTGGGATGAAGCGGGCTTCTTAGTGAGTGGGGAACGAGGTATCTATGTGCACTGCAATGTGCTCGAGAAATATGCTCGATTCACAATGTCGGGAAAGCCTGACTATGTTGCAAAAGTTCATGACTCTCTAGGAACTGCTGTTGATATCATGGCAGAGATTTTGAGGGTCTAGGTAGAAAAACAACGACGTACAAATTGACTTCTTGGGCACGGCGGAATCAACTTAATTTAAGATGTGAGAAAGTGTAAAGAGCAACAGATCAATAGAGCTCAAGTGTAAATATAAGGGACTTGGTTCGTCCCTTAGTGCTATGGAGGTCATGGAAATGAGAAGATAGAGGCTCTCAATAGCACAGACGCTAAAGACGCCTAACAGATGGAAGATAGTGGGACGAACACCTAGTCGACGACCGCTGCGAACGCCATGGCCAAGGGGCGGGCAGGCAATCGCATTCAATGCTACCCTGCGGCAGAGTGCTAGGGATCGGTTTTGCAGGAGGTAGATACAAATTTGAACTAAGGCGATTGTGCGCTTCTCTTCGATTGTCGTCAAAATAATATACCACTCGGTACACAATTTTCAGACCATTTTACTACTCATAATTTGACCTTAAGTATCTTGAGTTAATCGTACCACCGGTCCCTCGTACACATTCCTACCACGTGCAAAATAGTAACCTATTGCGATCGCTGCAACACCACCGAACATTACACATCCATAGTTCATGGACTGTGGAGTGGGCTGCACCGTTACCGGAAACATGACAACGACCACAACAGCTACCATGAAGAGGACGGAGACGACATTCACTGGAATCGCTAATATTCCCATGTCGAATCGAGTGGGCGGCAAAACTTGTCCGCGGAGTCGCTTGAACAGCACGCAACCAATGCTAATCATGTAGGAAACGGCGCCTGCGCTTGACGTGAGACCGACGGATGCGTTGAACGCCGCGGAACTGCCCAGGTTGAGCAGTGATAGGACGACGGTGATAAACAAAGAGGCCAAGATGGAATTGATTGGGACAGGTACGCCAATATCGTGGACCTGTGATTAGCAATCAGTATTTCGTTATACGTGCGACAGTGTACAGTTATTATATCACCTTGTGGAACCATGAGGAGAAGGGAAGGCCGCCGTCCCGAGCAAACGACCAAGCTTGTCGAGAGGCAGCAGCTTGGACACTGATTGCCGAGAGATAGGTCATGGTGATGCCGATGCACACCAGAGCTGTCGCACCCGTTGTGCTTCCGAGGCCCAAATAATATACTTGGATGGATATAAAGGGTGAAGAATTCTCCAGCACCATGTCAACAATGTCAGTGACACAGTATACCTATAACAATTTAGTCAAACCTCTGTTCCACGCACACCAGAATTAATCCTACAAATGTTATGATCGCGACCAATCCCATTGCTCCATTCAGAAATATGGTCAAAAGCATGATGCGCGGAATGGTCCAAGAAGCATCTCGTATCTCCTCGGCCATGTGAGCGACACCATCGACACCGAAAAATGACGCCGTCGACGTGATGGAACCAATGATGCAAGCGGCACCCGTCGAAGACCAGCCGCCGAAATTGGAGAACTCTGTAAACACATCGATTGTACTATTCTTCGGCACGAGTACCCAAAGAGGTACTACTGTCTAGATCAGCCATTAGTTCAGTCCATATTTGTGGCAGTTGGCATTGCGCTTACTGCAATGAAGCCAAGCACGAAGAGGAACAGAATAATGGATGCTGTCAAAGGCAACTTTCTAGTCAAAAATATGTTGACTATGGTAGCTGATACAGCTACGGCAATGGTAAGCAAGGTCTGGTGCCTGAGTTTTTCGTCTTAGTCAGAATTTTGTTACTATTCACAGTGAGAGTTAGGATTATTACCAGTTTTGGGCCTCATATGAAGGATTGTTCGTCTCGACAAGCGCTAGTGTCAAGCACGACACAGCGTAGCAACAACTAGCCAGCGCTGCTTGCCATCCAAGAGCAACAAGCCAACCTGTATTAATCATGGTCATTATTGGATGTGATTGAGATATGACAGTTGACAATTGATTATACCCGTAGTGTAGCTCAAGATCTTCTGGCAGGATCGTGGCGCAAACTCAGAAACCCACTATTCCTCCAATCAGCCCGAACGTGTGCAAGCGCCTTGGCTATAAGTGGTATACGTACATGATACTGGCCGGCACTGCAATCCAATTTAGCATATTATCTATTAGTGGAAGACATATAGAAAGAGATTCAATACCTTGATGGCGCCATGGAAGCCATATCACCCAATGAAGCGGCCACAGGAAACATCATGATCCAAACAAACACATATGACCATATCGTTCCCTAGCATAATCATAAGCCCACCGTCTTTCCTGTGCCAAAACGTTATGAAAACATACCGCGAGGCCACCATTGATCAAGGAATATACCGTCAAGCCAGTCACGGAAGGCCATGTCAGGACGTTGATTAGTGCAAAGCCCAATGTCGAAACTCTCTTGAAGGTCCGCTTCAGTTCTTGTCCTTGTCCCAGGCGGGACATGTCGGCCACATCATTCTTGGAGCTGTCAAAGACTATGCTTTTTTCGGTCGCCATTTCGATAATCGTAAAGTCTGAAACTTAATTATTCTTGGTAATCAAATAGATTCAATAGAGTTTCAATGACAATACTAGGTTCGACAAGATTCAGTGTCGATGTGTCAATTTACCATTGTCTGGGAATAGCGTACATAGTACGCTACGTTCTATCTTTTTGGGGCATCCTGGTAGCGGGGTAGACACCCCAATCTCACCGGCCGGCGAACCGATCATGAAGTTTGCTGAAGAAGTCCCATTTGTCTTCTGCATACATGTAGGTATCTAATCTAGATCCGGATATTCGAGCGTCGTCATATGATTCGTTAACATGGGAGCAAAGTTTAAAGTAGGCAATTGGCATCGTGGTTCGCCGCGTGGTACCGTGTGTGCTACCACACTATATGCATTAGAGAACCACAATGTTAGCGGATTGGGCACAGATGCGGCCTCGCTTGCGTCCTACATATACCTGCGATCGCTTCGATGGTATAATGACGCCGACCATGTTCACAAAGAAGAGAAGACTTGGCACGGATACTTCCTTACCCGGCTCGCATCAGTCTATACTGTCCCTTCGCTTCGGTCGATTGCCGCCATTTCACTGCGCTGCAAGTAAAGACAAGCCCAGTGCGTTGAGCAGGTGAAGACTCTAGGCGCATGCGAGTATACAAAGCCACAAATTCTAGCTCACGCCAAGCAGTGTGTCAATGGCATCACTCCTTCAACTGACAGCTGCAGAGGCGCCGCTTCGCCCTACTTGACGCTGTAGAGTCGCATCAGTCTACGCTCGCATATGGCGATTGCTGAGGATTAGCATTGATGCGTGTTCTTCACCTCTAACGGGCACTAACCAGGACGCAGCAAATGTGTTCGCGTCATTCGAATCGTTTGATTGAATAACAGCGGAATGCTGGAGGATGAGACTTCTCTTGCTCGAGGCAACGTACACACTGAATGCCTGCCACTGCACCAAGCCAAGAGTGGTCTTATCTTTACGCGAAGTGAAAGCAAATCCCCAGTGTTACAATGATTTTCCTACACCTTGTTCTCATTCATATTCTCTTGGCGCTACATTTCGCCCATGCAGCACCTCCGCTGTTCGACTCCGAAAAGTTCCAATTAACAGCTAACGAGATTGAAAATGCCGGCAATCTCTCGCATTTGTTCTCATTCGGTAGTCTCCGATATACACAAAGTCCACAGAGACCGTGCAAGGTGTATCCAGGCGATGAGGACTGGCCATCTCTGGAGGCATGGCAAGCCCTCAACAACATCACGGGCGGCCGCCTGTTGCGACCGGTACCAAAGGCAGCGTCGTGCTACCGCGGCCCCGAATTCAACCAGAGCAGATGTGCAGCAATCTCTGTGAACTGGACGGATCCTGCCTCGCATTATGACGATCCGGTGGAGATGATGGCTCCCATGTATCAGGGACTGACTTGCATGCCGCCTACCATTCTGGACACCAAGGATTGCACCATGGGTGGATTTCCCCTCTACGTCGTCAACGCGACCAGTCCGTTGCACGTTCAGGCGGCCGTCAATTTCGCTCGCAATACTGGCATCCGACTGGTCGTTCACAACACAGGTCACGATTATCTAGGCAAATCGGGCGGTGCTGGCTCTCTAAGCATTTGGACTCACCACATGAAAGACATCACATATATCCCAGAGTATACAACCCAAGATGGCAGCTACTCGGGATCAGCTTTCAAGGCGGGCGCTGGAGTTCAAGCATTCGAGCTCTACAAGACTGCACATGATAAAGGTTATGTAGTTGTCGGAGGGGATTGCTCGGTACGTCGATCATGAGCAGACAAGATAGTTCGCTAATGCTGACTTCAATAGACAATCGGCATCATGGGTGGCTACATTCATGGCGGCGGCCATAGTCCTCTCAGCTCGGTATATGGCACCGGATCTGACCAGGTCTTGGCCTTTGAAGTAGTCACATCCGACGGCCAATTCATCACCGCCGACGCCGGACAGAATCAAGACCTTTTCTGGGCACTTCGAGGAGGCGGAGGCAGTACTTTTGGAGTTACCATATCGGTCACCGTCAAGGCGTACCTGGACGTCCCGACGACTGTGTCCAAGTTCGCTTTCAGTACAGAAGACATGGACACTGAAACTTTTTGGACGGGCGTCAGGTCGTATTTTGATTATTTTGTTCCAAATGCAGACGCCGAGACATACTCCTACTTCATGATCCTTCCAGACTATCCACGTCAAGGCGCGACAACATTCGATTTGGTTGCTGCAGTGGCCCCGAACAAGACTGAAGAGGACTTCTTGACGCTTTTAGATCCGTGGTTTAGCAGCTTACAGGTTCTCGGCATCACATTTGATCCTGATGTCAAACGCTGGGACTCGTACTACGATGCATGGCTTCACACTTTTCCTGGTGAACCAGTAGGACACACCCACACCGCGATGGGCTCGAGGTTGTTCCCGCGAAGGAACTTTGTCGACCCAACACTACTCAACAGAACCTTTGAAGCCATCGAGGAATCAGTCGAGGCAGGTCGACAGATTTACGCGTTCAATATGAAGAACGTCTCCCCAGACGATGTCGACAATGCAGTAAACCCTGCATGGCGAGAAAACATTCTCTTCGCCATGCAGACAGTCACTTGGCCATTGAACGCAACCACGGCAGAGATATTGGACATACGAAGACAGTTCACCCATGGCGCCATGCAGAAATGGCGCGACATCACTCCAGGCGCCGGTAGCTATCTCGCAGAGGCTGACCGTCTGGAGCCCGACTTTCAGCAGAGCTTTTACGGGGACAAGTATCCGCGCCTCTTGTATCTCAAGCGGAAGTGTGATCCGCTGGATGTATTTTATGCTGCGACAGCCGTCGGTAGCGAGGATTGGCATATTCGGGTAGAGAGTGGTCTCCCGGGCGAAAATGGACGGTTGTGCCGGGACAAGTCGTTTGCGCCGTTTCAACAGCAGTTCGTTTTTTGATTTGTCGATCACATGCAATTTCCTTCCGCCTGGACTTGGCATGCATTGCTCTTTTGTGACCGGTGTGGCTTGATCCTTCATGGTGGCGCCTGCATCAGACTACGGATATGGCAATTTGGCAAAACGATCACACTGCGATCAAGGGCGCAGTGCACCCCCGAGCTGCGGCTCAGCTGCAAGGGGCGATCCGACTTGAACAAATTTCTATGAGTGAAATAATCATAGCTGACTTGCCTCGGTATGCGATTCGGCCAGAAAGGTGAAATCGCCGAATAATATCTCAGTTTTAGAGCTGCATCTGGGTTTCGGGTACGGGTAGGGACGGTCTTAGGTGCTGAGCACCAGTTCGGCCTGCGACTGTCTATTGGTGATCGTGCAGTGTTTCTATATAATGAGTATTTGTCGACAGGTCAATACAACTCCACGACCCTACTTCATGCCCAAGTTATTCAGCCATGGCCGTTGAATCCCCGTCTAGCACTACTATCAATCTTCATTACAATGTGCGATTTCCGCAAAAACACCAAACCAACGTACAACAAGATGATGAATGGTGCGAGCTCTTGACTGAAGACCGCATTCAGCGCATCCGCTTCCATGACTATGCTTTCATATTCAACACTCCGGGACTGTACGAACAATTGTTCGTCGACAAGCTGAAATGCTGCTCTCATCGTACGGTGCCGGATCTCTTGAGCAAAGAAGTACATCGATTGCAGGGGGCGCCTCTCAGCGCGATCGATTTGGGGGCCGGTAATGGGTTGGTGGGCGCACAGCTGCGCAAACTCGGAGCCACCAGCTTGATCGGCTGCGATATTTTGCCCGAAGCCAAGCAAGCGGCTTTGCGAGACCAGCCAGGCGTTTACGATGACTACATTATTTGCGACTTGACTAATCTTTCCCATGAGCATTCGATCTTGTTGCAAAAAGCTGAGATCAACGTCTTGACCATCGTGGGAGCGCTTGGGTTTGGCGACATCCCAAAGGAAGCATTCTTGGCCGCTATCGGATTCGTGAGGACGGGAGGTCTTATTGCTTTCAATCTGAAGGACCAATTCTACGGCACGGAAGACCAGAGTGGATTCTCCAAAACTATTAAAGAGGCTGTGATGAGTGGACAATTGGCGATTCTTTGCGAGCAGAAATATTGCCATAGGTTATCCGTTACTGGTCAGGAACTGTTTTATTATGCGTTTGTGGCCATCAAGCGTGCATAATCTCTCCACTGGATTGATTCCGGGTGATAGCAAAGTCTTTGTTTGCTCAAGGGAAGTCACCTGTCATCTACCCTGTTGAACACTATAATATCCAAGATGCCACTCCATCTCAAAGGGTTGGATTGTAATTCTTCAAGAACTCCTCCTCGGCTTCAGTGTTTGTGCGGCCCAGAACGGCATTCCTTGTGGGATATCGCCCAAACTTGTCCAGCTGCTGCACATGTCTCTTTGCGGCTGCAATTCCCATGTCAACCCACTTGTGCTCCTCGTCGGTAACGCATCTGGATTTCAAGGTTTCGAAGAGACAACGGCCCGCGACAACCGTGATCAGACTTTCCTGTTGCAGGAGTGGCATGTAGAATGCCGACGCTTGCATCACGGTGACTTGCTTGTCAAAGTCCCGAGCAATGGCCCTTGTCGAAGTCTCTACTGCCTTGGCGTCACCACTCAGGGCGTCTGGTGTGCCGCGGAAGAGGTTCCTCGAGAACTGGTCCAGCATCACCACCAGGGCGAGACTCCCTTCCGGCTGAGTCGTCCAATCGTCCAGCTCGCTGCCGCGTGCTTTCAGGACCAGCTCACCAAATTGGGATCTCAGCTCCTCATCGAGACCCTTGGGAGCAATAATCCATTCCACGGGGTTGCGGTTGAACCAAAAGTTTACAATGCGCGTGATGTCTGGATTCATGGCAGGCGGGATCGAAGAAAAGCTGCGAGAATGGATGGCCGAGGCGCAGGTTTGGACTCTGAATAGCTGAGTATGTGAATAATGGGGTCTAATGAACGATCAGAGAATGTCAACTCACCTTGCTTAATGAATGCCTGATCAACATTACGTGTTGATTCAATGGAGCGGGCGGGCTTACAAATGGCGTGAAACGCTGTACCTAGACTGACCATGTTGGTTCAGTACCCCGCTTCCGACGGCGTAGCGTTGGTGAGATTCATAGCACCAACTCACCAACTGCATTAATCCACTACCACGCTGTGAGGCAAGGGATGTCAGCCAGCCAGGTGTATCTTTTTTGCTTTCCAGTCATTGCTGATTGAATCATTGATTACACATCGCGGATACTCAAACATTGCTCATCGTATCTGTCCTCGGTGATCTCTTCACCATCCCTAACTCACGATGGACCACGGCATTACTCTATCCATGTTGGTAGCTGCCATCGCCACTTATTATGTATCGCTAGTGTTGTATCGTCTGTATTTCCATCCTTTGGCTCTCTTTCCAGGTCCGAGACTCGCTGCAATTTCACGATGGTACGAGGCATACTACGACGTGGCCCTGAGTGGACAATATACACGAAAGATTGCAGATTTGCACAGAATATATGGTAATATATTCGTCTAAAACACTTGTAGTGCTCAACTGCATTAATAGCAGATCTGATTCTCACTTTTCACAGGTCCAATTATTCGTATCAGCCCGCATGAACTTCATGTCCACGACCCGGCATTCTTCGGGACGCTATATCGCATGGACGGGCGATGGGACAAGTATACGTGGACGTACGATGCATTTGGTGCCAAATCTTCCACAGTTTTTGGTTCAGGTGCGTGCATGACTCCTCCGCAGGTTCCGCCTCTAACGGACGGGTTGCTTCTTAGATCACGATCTCCATAAGAACCACCGCCGTGCCATTGCCACTTTTTTTTGCTAAGCCAAAAAGTTCTCGCCCGTCAAGAATTGCTTCGAAAAAATGTTGAGAAACTTTCGCTTCGCATCGAGAAACTCGCTGGAAATACATTCAACCTTGGAGCAGCTATCAGCGCTTTCACGCGCGATACTATCAATGAATTCGTAGTTGGCAAAAGCTATAACGAACTAGACATTGAAGATTTTAACGTCGCACTTTCTGTCGCGTCTCAGGGAGCTGGCGTATTCTGGCGGACCACAAAGCATGTACGCTGGTTCGGCCCTATGATGAGAGCAATGCCAATTGATTGGGCAATGAAAATGGCAGACGACGGCACCAAAGCATTCCTCCGTTATGTTCAGGTCAGTACGCTTCAAATGAGATTCAGGTCTCATTTCTACCGCTTTAATTCTTTCTAGATAATAATTGCCTTTGACAGAACTCGGAACAAGACACGCGAGAATCTCTCGCCGCTGCAAGATCCTCGGACCCGGATAGTCAGGTGCAAGACTCCATGGTCCACGAGATGATACACTCTGCTCTCCCATCTTCTGAGAAAACTTTTGACCATATCTTTGAGGAAGTAGCCACTGTGACAAGTGCAGGATTCGAAACCACAGCCAACGTCTTGAGGCTGATTCTCTTCCACATCTACGCCAACAATGATATTCTTCAAAGGCTCAGACAAGAGCTTTCTTCCCTCCAGCCTGTAACTTCCGAAACAATCCCACTCAAGCAGCTTGAACAATTACCATACTTTACAGCAGTCATCAAAGAAGGTCTGCGTCTAAGTCCTGGAATCGCCTCAAGAATGGCTCGCATTACGGATCGAGATCTCGTCTACAATGACTGGCGCATTGCTGCTGGAACACCGATTGGAATGACTACAATCCTTTTGCATACTGACCCAAGATTATATACTGACCCAATGTGCTTCACCCCTGATCGATGGATAGAACCCATGGCAGCCCGAAGTCCTGATGCGGTGTTCGCCCCCTTTTCAAGCGGGACGAGGACCTGCCTTGGCATGCAGTAAGTTCTTAACATCCCCATATGGGTGCGGTTTCATTGACCTGAGGACTCTTCAAGTCTGGCGTGGGCCGAGATGTACCTTGTCATCGCCGATTTAGTGCAGAAATTCAACTTCACTATCAAGAATGCCGCAGCCGGCGATTTCGAGTTGGAGATGGACAATTTTGGAATTGGTACCAAGGCTGGATGTAACTTGACGGTTCTTGTGACCTTACGCGAGGAATGATGGGTTTGTTATCAAGTTGGTGTTGATGACAGTTATCTAGGAACCTTAGCTGGTGAGTCACCATTGAATAAAAAAGAACCTGATTTTGAGAGGCTCGCATGTTTTCAGCTCGTCGAATATGGTGATGTTATTCATTGTTGATGATTGAAAACGTTATCAAGTAAATTATTGCTCTCTGTTTGGAAATGTTATTCACTGGTTCACTTTGGCAAAGCTTAAAACTTATGGACTCCTGCTCACTGTCAAGGGGTTCCATCAAGCCAGTCGCTCTATTGCCTTCATTCTCGCAGTCTACCAACTCAAAGATCTGTGCCACTTCGCACTGCGGTTATCGTCAACAAACACCATGAAGGTAGCTACCATCCTAAACTACCTCTCACGAGTGGCTTTCTCCTCTACAGACAATTTAGCTGCGAGAACAGATGTAGCGATGCCACAAGAAGAAGATGTCCAGTCAATTCTCGTTTCGCTATCGACGTTGCTTGCTTCAGACGACCACGCTGTCAAGTACCTCACAGACGACCCGACGTGGATTGAACATGACTTGGAAAGGCTGATCAGTACAATGGACTCAGCTTCGACTCTTGTTGAAAGTTTTGCGGGCAGCATCGCCCCAAATGATTTTGTCACCATCAAAGATACGGGAGACACACTCCTGGACGATCTGGCTACCAAAAGCGCGCTTTTCGCGCGGTCGAATATGGAAAGGAGTGTCGATCATACCAGCAATGGACTCAGAACACTACTCGAGGCCATGACTACTAAGCTTCCAAAGCCTCCGATGTTGGCAAGGGATGGTACGTCCTCACTCAGCGACGGCGCCTACAAACTCGGAGAGATACTAGAACCAGTGTTATTCAGTGTTCGCAACTTCTCGAATGTATTTCCGGCATTCGTCAACGGCGATGCAAACACTGTGGCCCAAGCAAAACTTGTCGCCATGCACGCCAACCACACCAAAGAAAACCTGGAACAAGGTGTCGTTACAATTGATCCGGTGGTCGGGAATGTAACCAAGGATGAAGTCATACATATTGAAAATGTCTCTGTCGGACTTTTCAACGCAACGAGGGACTCTCTGAACCTGACACAATACGCACAGGATCCACCATTAACGTCCGTCACCCACTTATGGGCACCCCCTATATTTAGGCACCCCGGAAATCCCTTACCGCTATAAATACCCTTTTTTTTTAAATTTTTATTTATTTATTAATTTATATTTAAATACCATTAAATTTTGCAAAATGCTTTAATTAGATAAAAATATTTTCGTATACGGAAAATTATATTATTTAAGCTTTTAAAGCAATTATATAAAATTAATTTATAAAAAAAGCTATATTAAAATAGGGTATTTTACGATTAATATTTTAAAATCGAATGCGAGGCATTTAATTAAAAAATATTACTTTTTTTAATTAATAAAGGCTTTTACCGATTAATAAAAATTATTTAGCTAATTAAATTCGAATTTAGGCTAATTTAGGATTATTATTAATTTATTAATAATTAAAAAATTTTGCTAAACGCATTTTAAAAATTTATAAAAATATAAAGATTTATAACCTCTTAAAAAAAATTAAATATAATTTTTTATTAAAAAAAAACCTATTAATAAAGGTTTATAAAAGCAAAGCTATCGATTTATAGCGTATAAATAAAGCCTTAATTAATATTATTAGGCTATAATTTAAGCACCTCGCTATACCTAAAATTATGGCTATTAAAGCCACGAATCGATATAATATAAACGAAATTAATATTTTCGAAAGCAGGGGATTAAACGGGCTTATTTTTAAATTATTAAAATCTCGTTTTATTCGAAAAAAACAGCCTGGGTCCCGTGCTTGGACTACCTTTATCGAATGCATTTCCGCTAATAGCAAAATGCTTTTTCCATTTATAATATATAAAGGAAAAAATATTTAATAATAATAATTCCCTTTAAATCTTACTTTATTCGGTTTTTAAAAATTTACGGTAATAAATAATAAATAAATTTTAAATTTTATAGCTTTTAAATAATTATAAAAAATTTTTATCTTTTTTACCTAGCTAAACGACCCTTAAAAGGCTAAATTACTCGTTTTAAATAGCTATAAAAATTACGAAACCACGGAATTTATATATACGTGCTTTAAGAATAAAATATATTTAATTTTTTTGCCGCCTTATACGTTTTATATTTTTTAACCTCTTAATTAATTAATTTTCGGTTTTTTTAAGGCAGTATATAAAAAGGAGCTTAGGAATTTTAATTATTAGGATGCTAATATTATTATAAATAAAAGGAATTTCCTAATATATTATAAAAAAAGCTCGGAAAGCAGCCCTTATAAAAAAAAAAATATTATTAATGGCTAAAAATAAACTAGGCTATAGCTTATAAGCATAGCTAAACCCCTAATAAGCCCCTTATTGCTTAAAAATGCGAAAACTCTAGCTAAATAAGCTAAAAAAATTTATAAAAGGTTTCTTAATAATAAAGGAAGCGGAAAATAAATAGCAAATTTATTAGCAATAGCGTAATCAACTCCTCGAAAAAGGGATAAGCTTCGTAATTAATTCAGCTTATTTAGCAAGCTCGATATCGATATGCCTACGCAACGTTTATTATTTCGGAAAATCCAAAAAAGCTTCGATAAAAAAAAACTACGAACTAGCAATTATACAACGAAAAATTAAAACATTATAAGCAAAAATTAATGCCCGTAAGGCCAAAAAGCGTAAAAAGGTTAAAATAAGCCCAAATTCGAAATTTGCCGATATTAAAGCTATCCGGAGGATTTAAATTAAAATTAGCGAAATTAACGATAATTTAAATAAATCCGGGGACTTTAAAAACCTTAATAATAATAAAAAATGCATTATTATAGCATTATAGCTAAAATAAAAATTAATTAAAATTTATAATTAAAGTCTAAGCGCATCGAAAATAGGGGTGCCGAAATGTGGGGGGTGCCAAGAAGTAGGTGACGGACGTTAGTGCTAAATGTAACCAAAAAAAGAGAGGACCCTCAGAAACAGTGTTTTTATCATTTTGATTCTAAAGTGCTGTTTGATTATTAGTCGTCATTGGAACCCTGACCAGATTTCTTGACCACTGGGCCAGAGAACCAATAAATTCTTCTTGGTGAGATTGTTCCTTCTTTGGCTGAAACATGAAGTGTCCAGAGTTGGTGCTCCTGTGAGCCAAGAAGCAGGTACGCCGCCAAGAGGCTCGTTCTTTCCCGTCGGTTCTTCGCCTGGCCTGCAAGTTTATCCAGCCCAGTATCAACTGATGTTTGCATTGCACTTGATACAGATCGGTGGAGAGACGGAAGTCAGTGCAGAAAACCGATAAACAGATCTATGCCTATTCATCGCGCATTCTACCATTGATGTTACTGCGGCATGCTTGAAAGGACGGCCGTCACTATTCATTATGTATGCGCACATTGATTGAATGTATACGCTGACCAGAGGGAATCTGATGCGCAACAAGTTGTGTCATTGGGATTCGCTGATTTCGCCCACTTAGTCCTTAGTAAGCATGGACCTTCATTAGGTCCTGCATGCAGATTGCTACTTGACTAAGCTGCTCAATCAGATCAGATCGGTAACTAGGCGATCTCATAACGGCAAAGGCGATATTGATCGGACTCTGTGTAGTTGGTGGTAGTTGCCGGCGGGGAAATGCCCGAATGCGGCAATACTACAGAGCCCTGCTCCGAATTTGAGGTTGATAAGCAACAATTGCACCTCCCAAGATTCCTGGCCGCGGACGGTGGATCCGGGGTAGATCCGGGGATCAATCTGCCTTCAATTACCCCGAATTGATACTTAGAGTTGGACATATAGTATGCACCCAGCCAGTCCGTCGAAAAGGGAAACTGCCCACTTTGTGGCGATCTCTTGCTGATTGTATGCAGGTACGCGTGGACCTGCCATGAGAAAAAAAGCGATCGCAACCATATCTTTGTTGCTGTAATGCAAAGTAATTGCAACTCCCATCTCCATCTAAACCTAGAAGGGTCGACTATAGATGACTTGGCTTTTTAGTAGGGCTTGGCCTGGCCAAGTGCCGAAGATCTGGGGTATCAATCATAGGACGAAGCTTAGCTGTCCAACCGCGAACCCCTCCGACGACTGCGTGGGTGAAACACCCAATCGGGAAGGACAACCAAAATTTTGAAGATTGCGATATCCATGAAATGGCATCTTAATTTCGATCTCATAGGAGCTTGACTCCTCTTCAGGAAAGACGATTGGCGACATTGGGAAAGTGGGATATCAATCGATGCCGAAAAAAGTACGCTCCAGGTAAATATTTGATCATCCCAGGGCCAGTGCTTGTGCTACACAGGTGAACTGGCTCTGCGTGTCTTCAGTTCTCGTGGCTTTTGTGACTTTCCAACAAGTCAAGGAAAAAAAAGTCCTAGCTATGATAAGATCACGACTTCTTCAGAACGCTGCAGTGCTGGTGGCAGCAGCAGCAGCTGTTGTCTCCGCCAGTGGTAACACGACCTGGAGTGGATCGGCCGCGAGTCCTCCTCTCTTCCTCAACAACAACACCCAGAGTGAATGATCCCATCAGCACAGTGAAGGTGACATATGACTGACCTAATCAACAGAGTTCGCAGTTGATGGTGCATCTTTGCCGGAATTCTCATTTGACATTGGGGAGTCCTACGCTGGACTACTTCCCATCACCTCTGATCCCAATGATCCAAACAAGCTGTGGTTCTGGTTCGTCCCTTCGACAAATCCCGAGGCTACCAAGGAAATCATTGTATTTTTCAATGGAGGTCCAGGTGGGAAGCCTTAGACCATTTTAGTTAAGGACAAACATTAATGATCGTCCAGGTTGTTCAAGTCAGATAGGAATGTTCTACGAGAACGGACCTTTCCTCTGGCAAGATGGAACTCTAGGTGAGTTGAGAATCTTCATATACAATATCACCGTGAAACTAACTTCCGCTCCTCGAACAGAACCTGTTTCCAACCCATGGGCCTGGTCAAAGCTGACAAATGTCATGTGGATCGATCAGCCAGTCAACACTGGATACTCCACTGGCACACCGACCGTCGAGAACCAAAGCGATGTTGCCGACCAGTTCCTAGGCTTCTGGAAGAATTTTATCGACACTTTCTCACTGCAAGGTGCAGATGTCTATCTTTCTGGTCAGAGCTATGCTGGGCGATACCTGTCATACATTGGCACAGCTATGCTGGATGCGAACGATACCACCTACTATAACCTGCAAGGATCCATGTTCATCGATACACTGATCGCCGACCATCAGATACAGCAGGACTTTGACGTGGTTCAGTTCGTTGATAACCAAAACGAATTTCTTCGCCTCAACGATACGTTCTTGGACCAGATTCGCTACGCTTCAGACGCCTGTGGAATTGATGAATACCGAAGTACCCACCTTGTTTATCCTGGCAACGCCAATGCGAGCACTGATCTGCCATCGGTCGAGACATATGAGTACGATGGCGTCGAGAGGGCTTGCGAAGATATCACCGCAGATGTTCTTGTTGCCCTCACAAGCATAAACCCCTGTTTCGACGAAACCCACATCTCAAACTACTGTCCAAAATTGGCAAGCGCTCTTGGATACCCGTCATATGCTGTCCCCACCCTGGAAGACGACGAGTATGAGCAGGATGACGTGATCAGCAAGCGTGCGTACGACTTCAAACAGCCATACCTCAACCGAGAAGACGTCAAGCTCGCACTACACGCGCCGCTCGCCAAATTTTGGGTCCTCTGCAACCAGAAGGGAGTCTCAGTCAACGGGACTACCATTGGTGCTACGCAGCCTGTCAAAGGCAGGCTAGGCGATCTGATTGAGCGAAGTCAGCGGACGGTCATCGTTCACGGAGCTCTGGACATGCAGGTTACTGTCAACGGAACTCTGATGGCGCTCCAGAGCATGGAATGGGGTGGAGCAACAGGCTTCTCGACGCCGCCATCTGAGGACTTTTTCGTGCCGACGCATTCGAACCGTGCCATTGCTGCAACGGCGCCAAAAGGGAACTCTGGTAAGGTGATCACGGAACGCGGGCTCACTTTCGTCGAGGTCTTTGGCGCTGGCCATCAAGTTCCACGATACAACCCTTCAGGCTCATATCGGCAATTGGAATATCTGCTTGGAAGAGTGGACTCGCTGACAGAAAACATACCCTTCACGACGGATACGGCTTAGGTGTGTATGACAAGCTATGGATGGCTGTTTCCAGCCTTCAACCGAAGGCTTGGCGTATGGAGTGCGCGGCTCAGTCCGCACGGACATATATGTACATTTGTTCATGTATAAGTAGTCTGAGGTAGTACACAAAGCGGCAGACTCCCGTATGCAGGAACTTGCATAGTATTGAATGTGACCAACGAGAAAGGAACAAAAGTGCTCTGCTGCATGTCGTTGCGTCTGGGAACCGTAAGTGCATGTCTCAGGGCTCTGTCCAATGAGATGCGACCTGAGAGATTTGAGGCTGGAGCATTATCCAACCAATATGAGCCGCTGACATATCGCTCTCTCGGCAGATGTCAAGGTATTAAATCGATCACTTTGAATCTAGCATGCTGAATCTAGGCCTTGACGTGGATCCAGTGGTTTGGTAGCATTACATACAAAGATAACCTACCATGGCCTCGGATCCAAACCAAGAACGACAACCGCCACGTGGTGAGTCTTTTCATGGCCTAGAAGCTAGTTCCTAGCACGCCTGAGACAGGGGTCAACTTTTTCTCTTGATTTGCAAAAATGCTTGACATGAGTTTATACCGTCTAGTCGATCTGTTCTGATGACGTCTTGCTAACTTTCTGCAGCGGAAACAATTGCAGAACCGGCTGGCAACGTGTGCTCTGTCATGGATATATGCCGGATTTGCTCCGATCCGGCAAACGCGAGCGAGTCACGTCGTTGCGGGCGAACATGGGTGAGTAAGACATCCCGAGGCCCTAGCTGCCGTGGTTCTAGGCAAGGGTTGGTGAAACCGTCTCTGGTCGGTGACCCTCTTTTCGGAAGAAAAGCAATATAGAAACCAGAGCTTGAAGCTCTTCTACTGGTCAGACAATAGAATCTGGGAGCGACGGGGCGTCTGTCACAACATTTGACATATAGACCGGTTGACGATCGGCGATGTCTAACATGGCGGTATACTGTTTAGGGCTCTTAGTGCTCACCATGCATCCTTGTCTAGTTTCCAAGTTTGCAAAGAGATGCACGACGATACTGACAATCATCTCAAAGCTTTTGTTGTATACTCAGCTGACGCTTCATGTCTTGATACCCACAAAACGAGCCTTCGACAATGCCTCTGCGTCAAATGCAAATCATCAGAATGCGGCAGATTGGTACTTCTGCTTCTACAACTCCACCTAGAATGAGGAGCACTTATGCTGCTCGACTTAGGACGTTGTTGATTCCACATCACGAGAAACAACACACACCCACACCCACACACACACATCCATCATGCAAGCTAGTAGCCACGGCCGTATGCCATCGATGCCTGACTGGTTGGAGGCGACAAAAATATGACAAAGGCTAAAGTAAAACGCACAGGACTATAGACCAATGGGATAGCGCCCACTTAGAGGAAAACCAGCAACCAGTGTTCGAAGTCTAAACAAACATGACTGCATCGACATGGCAATCACACGGCTCAAAGTGATGTGCTCTTCGGCTTGCGGGCTCGAACGCCAACATCGCCGCTGGTGCATGCATGATGCATCCACCAGGGTAAGAGATCGACAACGATCGTAGTGTAAGACGGAGATGGAACTTGACAGTTTCTCATACTCGTCAATGGTCGATCGTCTAGCCTCACCGGCTTCAGTTCTCGAGTATATATACGAGCGTCTCGTCTCACGATTTCTGTTTCTGTTATCCATCAAGCATCAATCCCAGATTCAGACTTCTCGGCTCTAATCAACTTTCTTCAGAAAAACTCTTTTTTCACCTCCCAAATAATTCATCATGAAGTTCCTCCAGGTTCTCGGTTGGGCTACTCTGGCCATGGCTCTGCCTAGCCCTGCTCCCGTTGAGGATAGTCTCGTCGCTGTCGAGCACCTCGACAAGAGAGCTACTGTCACCGAGACAATTGTCGGCATCCTCAACACTCTGACGACAACTGTCACCGCGGATCTCGCTGCCGCTAGTAAGTAACATCAAATAATCCCAACATATGGTGTTCTCTAGCCAAATGTGATCGTCAAGCAATCTGACCAATATCTCCAGGCTCGGCCGCCGCTTCCGCCCAAGGCAACGTTGGCGCTTCGGCCATCGTCGCGGCGACCGCCATCATCAATGCCAACTACGCGGCCATTATCAAGGCCTTCACTGACGCCACTGCGGCCATCACCGCGGCCACGGGC